>VNJR01003566.1:0-24234 GCA_008042585.1 Drosophila punjabiensis | reverse complement strand
CATGCCTAAAACAGGTAAATTTTAAATTTATTTAAAATTTTTTGTTATATTTTTAATTAATGTTTACTCTTTAGGTTTCCACAAACATTTGCCTAGCAAAATTTTTTATTTACAATAAAAAACAAGAAAGGAAGCTAACTTCGGCATGCCGAAGTTTGTATACCCTTGCAGATTCCAATTGTATAAATTATAATATATCCCAATATAATATAATATGAACTACTTTCATATACATACAATTTTTACAGTCTTACATTTTTTACATTTTTTCACATTTTTACATGTAAAGTAAAATGTAATTTTTCTCCACGTTTACCGATCGTTTGTATGGCAGCTATATGATATAGTCGTCCGATTCTTATGAAATTTACAACAAAATTCTGAAAAAATATGAAATACTAGTATCTCAAAGTAGAAGAAATTATGTTGAAAACTGACAAAGCTATAATTTTTTTCTGAAAATTTCACGACCGTTCCTATGGCAGCTATATGATATAGTAGTCCGATTTTTATAAAATTAAATCTAAAAATTTGAAACAATATAGAAAGCTTATAACCAAGAGTTGATCAAGATATGTTAAAAAACAGTGAAGCTATAATTTTTTTTCTCCACGTTTACCGATCGTTTGTATGGCAGCTATATGATATAGTCGTCCGATTCTTATGAAATTTACAACAAAATTCTGAAAAAATATGAAATACTAGTATCTCAAAGTAGAAGAAATTATGTTGAAAACTGACAAAGCTATAATTTTTTTCTGAAAATTTCACGACCGTTCCTATGGCAGCTATATGATATAGTAGTCCGATTTTTATAAAATTAAATCTAAAAATTTGAAACAATATAGAAAGCTTATAACCAAGAGTTGATCAAGATATGTTAAAAAACAGTGAAGCTATAATTTTTTTTCTACAAATTTACAGATCGTTTGTATGGCAGCTATATGATATTGTTGACCGATCCGGCTCGTTCCGACTTATGTACGAGTGAGCGTATATAGAAGACTATATACAAAGTTTCATTCAGATAGCTTCAAAACTGAGGGACTAGTTTGCGTAGAAACGGACAGACAGACAGACGGACAGACGGACAGACGGACATGGCTAGATCGACTCGGCTGTTGATGCTGATCAAGAATATATATACTTTATAGGGTCGGAGATGACTCCTTCAATGCGTTGCAAACTTCTGACTAAAATTATAATACCCTGCAAGGGTATAATAGATATTTAAATTGTTTACCACTGTCCCAATGTCTTAATAGGACTTAATTCTTTTTTAAATTTAAGAATACTAATAACTCAAAATAAAGAAAAAAAAACTTTATAAATTAAAAATTACTAATAGTTCAAAATAATTAATTGTGTTTCATCTATCCGTTAAAGAATATACTGTTTACTAATATAATGTGTAACACATAACAAATGATTTTAGAAAAGTAGTTTTTATATTTATACAGACCATAAATGGGCAGTAGGTAGCCTTCAAACAAGGAGCTTTCTTTTATTAACTTTAATTTCCTTGCTTATATTTTGCATATATTTTGCATATTTTGCATATATTTTGCATATTTTGCATATATTTTGCATATTTTCGACATATTGGCTTGCATATTTGTTGCATATATTTAGCATATTTTCAATATGTGTTGAAATTTGTAATATTTGATCCATATAATGTCTAAATACAAAATTTGGCATCAATCGGATAAAAAATAAGAAAATATGCAAATTCCGAGGTCTATTTATTACTAATTTGCTTGAATCTTAATAAGTACAAAAATATAAATACGTAACTAATATTAGGAATATAATTACATTGATTTAAACTACTCAAACTGTAATAAAGTACGTGTACTTACTGTTTTTTTTATGAAAACGTTATAGTTATGTTAAAATTATGTTCAAGATATATTTTAAAGTAAATTATAAACTTAGTCTGAAGGTCTTAATCGCTCTGGCATAACACATTGTAATTATAAATTAAATATATTATTACAATAAATATAATAATAATAAATTATAAACTGTTATTTCATAAATTATAAAATATCTTCCTATTATTTTAGGATGTAATTTAGTAAATAAACATTTAATTAATGAATATTTAATTATGCAAAACATTAACCTAATAATGCATTTTTGTTCAAGTGCAATCTGTATCCCTAATTTGAAATGATTCTAACCAAAATTAGCACGCACGAAAAAGTTAAAAGCATTATTATTATATCAGCTACATCTAATAGCTTACAATTTTATCTTTGTTTTTTAGAGTGCCAGCTAATTGCTGGCTATTAATAATAATTTTTACATTGATGTAAATGCTCTATTTTTATCAACAATATTTAATTGATTAAAAGTTATATAGTAACCACAATGTAGTATTATTTTGTGACACCACCACTGTGGCCGTGTAGCCTCTCTCTCTTTCTTCCTATCTTTCTCTCTATACAGTTTGAGAGCCACATTACCCCCTTGACGCACACACATACACACGCATGACCATGTCCGCCATCTCGCTCTGCCACACTCACACCGGCAACCGCACCAACCATTTTTCGTTTTCTGCTTTCAGCCTTCTGTTTGGGCAGAGAGAGATGCCCGCGGAAGTCGCACACAGATACGCGCGCTCACACAGATACATAGCCGCACAGCCAAACAGCTGCTGGCCGAAGATACATTCAGTTTTGTTTGGGCCGTCGAGCGATCGAGAACGGGAAGCAGCGCCAGTCCAGATACATGTACGGATACGGATACGGATACGCCAGTTGATTTCGAAATTCCGTCGCGTGCGGTTCGCTGCCCGATCTCCCGTCCGGATTCGCACAAAGTTCGAAACCCACTTTTCGACCGAATTAATCAAGCGCAACAATCAATCCAAGCACAAAGCACCGGCAAGGAGCTAAAAGCAGGCTAATCAATCCGGTGGCCGCCATACTTAGTTGGCACTGTCGCCGCTGGTTCTGCCCCGTTCCGTTCCCCTAATTGCGACTGTGTAGGGCCATTTGTTCAAGTCACGGCCGAACAGCGAACAGTTTGCTCGCGAAAATAATTTGCAACACGTGTTGACACAGTGCGTATGATAAATGTGTGTGCCCGGCACAGCACCCGTGCGCGTGTGTGAGTGCCAGTGAGTGTGCCAGTGTGTGTTGAAGAGGCCCTGGCTTCGATCTGAATAGTTTGGCCTGAAAAGCTAAAGAAAACCTCGCGTTCGTTTCGTTATGCCACTGCTAACACTTGCGGATATATCGAAATCAGAGTCAGAAACAGAAACAGAATCAGAGCCAGCGTCAGAGAACCGCAGCGGCGAATGCACAAATCCCCGCAAAGGAACAACAAACAATAACTAGAAAACAAACACGGATACGTATCAACAATAAATAATCAAAATACAGGTGAGCCACATATTGGGTTTCATCAGATCTCAAACTTGCCGACGGCAAGAAAGCGACAACTTTCCCTGGCAGTTTATAAGAAAATTCGAATTTAGAGACAATTTTCTGGTTGAATTCATAATTTATTTATATTTTTAATATTTATTATGAGTTTTAATGCCAGCTATAAATGGTTTAGATAGGTTTTTGATGCCCATTTGACTTTGATTTAGAGTATTTTGTTCGTTATATTTGTAAATAGTGAAAAATCTTATTCACCTTACTACCAGAATCATTTGACATAAATTTTAATATCTGATAAATAAGGACAAAATAACAGTCTGTCTTTTAATATCAAGCTTATCCAAAATTTCTAAGAAGTGTGCACTAATAATTCCCAAGTATATATTCTGCGGTAAGCTAGTATCAGCGCAAATAGATTCTTTTGTTTTGGGAGGGATAAAGACTGTAGAAACATCGATATATTTGTGATCTGTCGTATAGTAGAGATCTCATTAAACCAAACCGATTAAAGCTCAAATTAATTGATCAATTGATTTTCTCTTAATTTGCAACTATCAACTATTTTAGTTTCAATAAAAAGCAACACATTTGTGCGGCATTATAGTTTGTTTTAATGAAAGAAAACTAACCTAATAATTGCTGATGTATATAAAATTTAAGTAAAAGAACCAGATGGTTCCTGCACCTGTCCATTACAAAGTACTTCTATGTATACTATTCGCAACAATATAACAATGATTGTAATATCCATTATCGTAACTTCAAGAAAATCACATTGAAATGTATAATGTTCAGTATCAGCATTAACTCTTTTTTCTCTCTCTCTTCATTTAGTTATGTTATTTATATTTTAAATATGCACCAAACCCGCCCATTTCTAATGAAGCAATCCGTCATAGAAGTCAATTGATTCACAACTTATTCGGCAATCTCAATTGGGGAAGGAGAATGCCAGAGTGCAGTTCGCCGTTTGGCGGTTCTGGCATTGGCGAATTCCAAATTCAAATTGCCAGCAGCCATCAGAAACACAACTCGAAGCACTTGAGAAATACATATTGAAGCTCAAGAGATGCATGTCCAACCCAAACACACACGAGATGGCGAATATTTGGGAACTATATGTTACTTGTTTACACAGCAAATGCAAATTTCTGTTGTTCTATCGCAGCTAAGTGCCTGCTAGCCCCCAAGTTGGATATACTTGAGACCCGCCCCAGAAATTTATTAATTAGAGAAAGTATACGATGGACGAGTCGCAGGAAAAACCATTTCCAGTTGTCATTCATTCATCACCGAGGTGCCTCACGCGCGCATCTCGAATTTTGGTACTCGAATCCATCGGAAGCATTTGTTACTAGTGTTTATTTTTAAAATGCTTTGCTTTATCATGCCTATCTCAGCCAGAAATTCGAAATAATATTAACTTATCGTGAGACTATCGCTGCTCTCAACGAAACACACCCGGGCGAAGACATCAGATCTCCGAATGAGTGGGCGTGGACCAAAATCTGTTTGCTGGCTGAGTGTGCAAATTTTTTTAGGAGACACGGAAAGAAAAATAAAGATTTAACAATTTTAATAGAATTTTGATAAATTTAAATACAGGTTTAAAGATATTGGTTGTAATTTCAAGGAGAATTAAATGAGTTAACCAATGAGCATTGAAACGATTCAATGTAACTCTGTCGAAGATAATACGCTATTGTGGAAAATATAGAATTTAAACTAGAGGTGATATGATTGAATAATTAGCATCTTTGATTTTACAAAAAAATTCATAAAGAAATAAATAATTAATCCTTTAATAAATTACATTAAAGTTTGGAGGGATAGCTCTTCCTTAAGAATCTCTTTGGTAGACATCACTCAGTTGGAAAACCTTTACTTTATATTTATAAATTTAAACTATAATTAAGGCCATCTGTATCTAATCGATTTGATTTTGGTTTAGTGTACGATTTGCGATTTGGCATTTATAGGAATTGGCCAGCGCGTGTTTGTCGTCAGAAGTCGCATGATTAATTGAGTGCGGAGATGGGAGCAGATGTTGCGTGCGATCTTGTGTGTGTGGCTACGAGTATTTTCGGTTATTGGACGCAGGCAGCATACTCATCGCTGGGCTCCTTGGCTTATCTACCATCTCGGAAGTGGTCAGATTGAAAAGTTTACGCATTCCATTTCGCCAAGACGCGGCCAGAACAGATGCAGATGCAGGCGGCCAGATACGCAAGCTTGGCCACGGCGGCTTTGATCATTTTACGCACCGGCGTACTGAATCGGCCGTAATTGGAGGGCGAGGGTGCTGTGCAGGACTTTCGGCAAATTCATCTGGGTTTCATTCAAAACTTTGGCAAATGTAGCGAAGCAATGCGACAAGTAGCGGAGAGGCAGCGCGCAGGCCGGGATACAGCTGTGCGGATACAGATACGGATACATATGTGTGTGCAACCCATTAAATTGACAAATTTCATTCATTATGCTGCGTTCTATTCGATTTCTTTGTGCGTTGTGAGTTGCTCCCTTCGGGCGGCAATTAAACGGAAAATGTTAAAAATACACTTGCCTCGCCTTGCCTTGCTACGACGAGTGTCTCGCGGATAGCGGATAGCGGATAGCGTCTGTCTTGGTCTTGGTCTTGGCCATCCGGCTGCTTACTAATCCCGCTGCTCGGTTTACGCGGAACGGCGACTGGCCCACAACAGGTTGCTTGGCACAATGCTCCCCATTTGATTACATTGTATAAACACAGACGCCGCCACAGATGATTTCGGGTTTAGTTGCTCAAAACAGTCGCGAATCTGCTCTGGACTCCGGACTCCGGGCTCGGAGGGAGCTTCTCCCCAAGCAGTTCACTCGCGGAGCTCTTGGTGTGAGCAGCTCAGGAATCTGGTTCTATCCACCATCAACAGGTCGCCAAGAAAGTGTGTCTGCCTTTATTGTAAGTCGAGTTTAATTACAAACTAATTAGGCATCAACAATTCAATTTGATTAACAGCCAAATAGAGCATCGCATGGCATCTCATCTCGGCTTAGGTGTCCGCTTTCAGAGATTCCTCTGCAGACACAATAACACTCAAATTAAAATCTTATAAAAGTCAACACAAACAACGGGGCAGCCGAGTGTTCGGGGGGAATGGATTGGAAATAGAGGGCAAGCACAAAGTGGGAACAGAACCAGAAACAGAAATCCGATAGATAGCGCAGCACTGGAGATAAATTACAAAATTTGTAAAATAAATTAAATTAATTTTATTCGAATGCCACAAAAGTCAGGCAGCCGAGCGACACACTCGATAAGGCATCTCGCGCGGGGAATTGAGAGGCAGCCAAAAGATGCAGCCCGATATCGGGTAGAATATCTCTCGAGGCTGCTGCCTGCTGCCGTAGCTGCTGGTGTTGTGTGGTGAGCAATGGTCCCCACATTCTCTGTGGGGGCAGGGACTTCAACGGCGCGCAACGGTACAAGGCCATAAACGTTGGTATGCTATCTCTGAGCTACTATTCAAAGCTCTAAACTTGACTCGAAAGGTGCTCAAAGTGATTAGAAGATCGTGTGATCCATAAAAGTCAAAAGACGTGTCGACATGCTTGAAGGATTCATTGGAAACGGACAAAAGACAGGATTAACTCTGTCATATTTTCATATTTTAAATCTTATTTTTTAAATTGTTAGTGGGTTGCTTATTAATTATTCAAGAGCCTCATCTATCGTCACACTTTGATCTGAATATTTAAACTAATATTTACATCTTTATGAAGGCTAATAGTATCTTAATGACAATGCTCAAACATAAACAAAGGCGTAAAATTAGAAGGCAAAATGTTTTTGATTGGGGAAAAGCAGGTTACGGTTTTTGTTCATTTTTTAGGTACTGGTATAAGCGAACAAGCTAAAAAAATTCTTTATAGGCTTATAATGTGCTCTAAAGAGCCTATACCTGTATATTAATTCAGATATTTCACTCCATAAAACATCAATATTTGTATGTGTTATAAACTGACAGATAAATGAACTTTTCGCGATCGATATAAATAGCGGCCCAAAGTAGAGAAAGGAATGTCACTTTCAAATAATTATTATTCCTGTACAGATTATGTTCAAGGTGTCCTAAAAAATATTTAATTTAAAGCTTTGAGGTCTTATAAAAAATAATATTTACTGCAGGTTTAACTTATATGTACATGTCCTTATGTTACAAATTTCGAGATTGGTTGTGAGGTAGAATTGCTTCATTTCTGTTTGCAGATAATACCTCTAAAATTAATACATATCATATTAAGGCCTTGTTCAAATTACTTTGATTTGATCACGGAAATATAATTTGAAATTTATTTTAAAATTTTAACCTTTAAATAATTCATCAACTTATTTCTTCAACTGCATCTTGTAACTAACTTTTAGATTTATGCAAACCTTAACTTCTCAATGTTAGTTACGTTTACTTCTATAATTTAGCAATTGAAACTATATTTATAGATATTGCATTACAAAAACGTTATATAAATAGGTTTGGGTAGATTGTCTTGGTTTATTAATAGGAATAAAAATAGTATTTATCATAAATTTTGAAAAGGATAAAAATTAATCATCAGCAATATAAAATGTAACTCAATATGAAAATTACAATACATGTAATAATAATTATAACAAATAAAATGACGTAAAAGGTAATAATCACTTTTGAGGTTACAAAAGGTGTCCCAAAAATGTTAAATATATATATTATTGGTATATAAAATAAAAGTATACATTATGTCACAAAAAATCTAAATTCCTAGGTATTTGGAAATACAATTTCTGAAAGAATTATTCATTATTTTGAACCCAATTATAAAAACTTCTATGGCCCTTTATTGATATAATTCATTTCTTTAAAGTTATAATTGCTAACATTATTTGATAGCTGTAATAATATTTATAAACTCAGTTTCATGACTGTTAGACTTTAAAGAAATTAGATCGTTACAAAAACAAATATATATATACTGCATAGATTCATAATATCTTTCTTGCATTGGCAGTGTATCCATTGGATACAATCCACTTGTACGCGCTGCTGTATAGGCAAAACAGATTGAAAATTTATCGCGTATTTCGTTTCACGTTCGCATATTGTTTGTTTACTTGCGTCAAACATGAAACGGCCAGAAGAAACACAAGCACAAAGAGCAGAAGAATCCCAACGAAATAAAGAAATGGGGAGACTGCCACGAGGAGGCGGCTGCGGGGGATCTGGCCTAGGCCGATGACTCAAGAGCAGCCAACTTGGCGTTGGTATTTTCGTTACAGCAGCCAACCGAAATCTCTATTTTCTTGTTTTGTATATATAATCTGCCACGGCACACGGGCGAGAACTGAAACTGAAAACAGATCCAAGAATATCTCGGCTCGATATGTGAGAGTGCGGGGTGCCGGCGGGGATAGGGGATCGGGGATCGGGGACCCATAGATCGTGGGCCAAGGGGATGTGTATCTATAACAGTTTATCTGGACGAGATCGATTGCAAATATCAAAATATCTATAAAGTGCAGCCGAGAGATATTCTATCTGGGGGATACGTTCGTCTCGCCCTCTCGCTCACTCCCGCGCGACGGCAGCAGCAGCGTCATCAGCGTCGCCGCTGCCGTCGTTTGGTAATTTTAGAAATATTCTTAGAACCGAATACAGAAATCTGAAATCAGAGGAATACCGAATACCGAATACCGAAACACCACGCGCCCCATATACACGTATATTGTGTAAAGAGTTTATTTTTATAAGAGATCTCTCGGTCGGGTGCGGACAGGTTAGAGAGCTCTGGCTGTGGCTATGGCCAAGCCATATTTCTGATAATCGAACATCTCGCATCCGTAAGTGCGCTGCGACTTAGTTAATCATCTTTGACAACATGGGGTCGGCCCGAGGTTGTGTTTTGATTTCGATTTTGATTTTAATTTTGATTTCAGTTTCGATCTGTGATCTCCATCTCTGAGCTAGCTGCTTATGAATATGGAAAATTAAAGCAGACACGCTTGTTTTGTTTAACATTTGTGCAAATGTTGCGAGGGGCGAAAATCGTTTCCATTCAATGGTAATTTCCACAGTTTTATGTGTCTCAATTAGTGTTGTTTCAATAATAATCGAAAGAGGCCATAAAAAGATGAAAAATCTATGGATTAATTTGTGCGATAATTGTGGCGTGAATTTTTGGTAGAATGGATTGTTGCAATCAGATTATATGGTGGGTAATCTGTGGGTGGGAAAGTAACCTGTACAAAATGTTGTTAAATTTTTAGTCAGCTTAATTTTACAACTATTTAAATGATTACACATAGAAGACAAATGTCTTACAGGATATATATAAAGCTGTTTCAAGTAAACCACAAATTGTCATCAGTACATATCTTTCTACCTTTTTTGTGCTCTAAATTCAAACTACTGAACCCTATATATTGAAACGTATTTATTTTTTTATAAGGAAGTCAGATCTTTTTCAAATCTTTTAACGATTTATCATTTATTACTATATCTTTTATCCTTCTCATTCCCTTTTCAGCGCTCAAATTACCAAAGAAGCAAACTTTAGATTAGGCTTAGAATCAACGCACTATTTAGTTCGTCTAGAACTTACCCACTGAACGTAGAGAAGCCCCAAGGAGCTCTCCTGGAAAGAGAACCCCTTGAACACCATCCAAGTGCAGCACCTGGAGGAGCTCTGTTTCTCGCACAAAATGCTACAGCATCCCGCCACAGATTTCTACGATTTGGCGGCGGCCAATGCGGCCGCTGTCCTCACCGCCCGCCACACGCCCCCCTACAGTCCCACGGGTCTCTCCGGGTCTGTGGTTCTGCACAACAATAACAACAACAACAGCACCGCCAGCAATAACAATAACAACAACAGCAGTACTCTGGACATAATGACGCACAACGGAGGAGGAAGCGGAGGACTGCACCTGAATAGTGGCAGCAATGGCAGCGGTGGAGGCGGAGGAGGGCTGGTCAGCGGGGCAAGTTCCGGGGGCAGGGAGAACTTGCCCAGCTTTGGCTTTACCCAGGAGCAGGTGGCCTGTGTCTGCGAGGTAAGTCGATGATGGTGGAAAGCCTTAGGGAAAGTGTCAAGTAATTAGAAGAAACAATTATTGAGATACATATAAGGTCTAAAAATATATAAATTTATATATTTTGTTTTAAATAATAATTAATAATTGTCTAATAATAATTAGTAAATATAATATAATGTAAAAAAATGTTTCATATACTTTTGCAATTATATAGAAAAGGTAAAGCCATCTTCCTCTGGCTGTATCTCGGAAGCTATGAGATTTAGACTTATGGAAGAATTAGAAGCATAAAATTCTTTATATATTTCATCCTAAACTGATAATTTTTAACCAAAATTAAAAAAAATACATAGTGCCTACCTAAATCCGTATCTTCTCTAGGGAGAACATGTAATTATTTGTCAAGGATTTTTCTTAATCTAGACCCTTTAGAAACCTTTAATATTTTGCTGTGAAAATGCATTTGAATCCTTGAATCTAAATATATCAACAAAATCCATCATGACTCCTATGAAATCAACGTATCCTATAACCCTGCGCTCTTAAATTCATATCCTTGTATATTTTCCCCACACAGGTCCTTCAGCAGGCGGGCAATATCGAGAGACTGGGCCGCTTCCTCTGGTCCCTGCCACAATGTGATAAGCTGCAGCTGAACGAGTCCGTGCTGAAGGCCAAGGCGGTCGTTGCATTCCATCGCGGCCAGTACAAGGAGCTGTACCGCCTGCTCGAGCATCACCACTTCTCGCCCCAAAATCACGCCAAGCTCCAGGCCCTGTGGTTGAAAGGTGAGACTTGCCCTCGCCGGGCTGCTTAACCCCAAAAATGTTCGAACAAAAACGAATTCTTTCTCTCCGGCTGTAGCGCATTATGTGGAAGCCGAAAAACTGCGAGGAAGACCCTTGGGTGCTGTTGGCAAATATCGTGTTCGCCGTAAATTTCCACTGCCCCGCACCATCTGGGACGGCGAGGAGACGAGCTACTGTTTTAAGGTGAGTTCCACCGAGTCCTTTGCCGCTTTTCATTTTAATTGTGGCAAGCGGCGAAATCGTACAAATGTCCGTTCGTTCCTTCGTTCGTTCGCCTGTCTGATTGCCTGAGCTGCAACTGTCTGAATTCTTCCCCGGGTAACGCCTTTTCAGTCTTAACGGGGCACTATCTACGATATGTAGAGTACAGGAAACGGTGTGTTTGCTCTTCAGGCAGGCTTTCAGTTGATTAAAATAGATTAGACTCACGCCAAGGACTAGGATTTGGAAAGCAATTGGGAATATTTATTGATGATCCTGCAGGGTACTCGGATTTTGACAGCAGATTTAATGGTCCTGAAAAAGAAATTTACGATTTAATAAAGTCCTTTTAAAACTCTCGAATCATTCTTATTAATAAAATATATAACATATAGTTATATAGAAGATTTCACCTCTGTAAAGAAGACACATCAGAGCTTATAAATGATATATAAATTTATAAGCAGCCGACTCGATCTAGTCAGGTTCGTCTGTCCGTTTCTACGCAAATTCTTCCCTCTGTTTTAGAGCTTTCTGGATTCAACTTTCCAAATAATGTACATGTAATGTATGTTTATATAGAAAATAGGATCGGACTACTATATCTTATACCTAATTAAAAATATGTAAACAACGCTAGAACTTTGTTCCATAACATCTGACCACTTTCATGACTTAAGAATTATGGTTTCATTTGATAAACAATATAAAATATTTTGAAAATGTTTTAAAATTTGTGGATTTATTGACGTATATTTAATATAATTGTAGTAACAATTGGGTAAAGTTGCAAACGTCAAGGATATGGAACATTCCAGTTCCCGAAGTTAGCTTCCTCTTGCGTTTAATTATGTCTCTCAAATGCACTATGCTTTCTGTAAAACTTAATTTCTATATTCTTTAAAGTATATTTTTAAATTAAATTAAAATTAAATTAAATTTAAATTAAATTAAATCAAAAGGTCTTGCGTTTTGGCCGAAAAGACATCTAGATATATGAGATTCATTCCAAAAAGGCATTTTAACCCAAAAAAGTTCTTCCCCAAAAATTACCCCTTTATATAATGTTTAACTGAAGCTCGTTTTTATTATTTCAATTCTTTTGTAGGAAAAATCCCGCTCGGTATTGAGAGACTGGTACTCGCACAATCCATATCCATCGCCCCGAGAGAAACGCGATCTGGCCGAGGCCACAGGACTGACCACCACCCAGGTGAGTAGCAAATCCCGATGCCAAATGGCAAAAACCAAAAACTAAAGACCAAAAGTACGAAATTCAAACGAGAAAATTAAGCCAAATGTCAAACGCATCTTTTGACAAATTTCAATTGCAATTCCTCACAGATGCCATCCTCCACATGTTAATTGCATCTCATTAATCATGGCACACACGGCCCATACTTGCGACTGTCTCTAAGCTATTTTTGTGATTTTACAGGTTTCCAATTGGTTCAAGAATCGACGACAAAGAGATCGAGCCGCGGAGCATAAAGAGTGAGTTGCAATATTTAACTATATTTAATATCATTATTCTGGTTGAGTCTGTGAGCATACTTTAAATTTCTTAAAGCTCCTTAGCCGGATCTATATCTGGTCTGGTTATATCAGTGACTTACCTATAGACGAATCTATATCTTTCTGCTTTATATGAGATGTATCTCGCGCAAGTGTCAACGCGTGCATGGTACCGCGACAAAAAATAATATATTAATTTGCATTTAAATTTTCAATTACAAAAGCTGACGACATTTACTTTCAAGGCCGTCGAGTGGGTGGAAAGGGGGCAATAGGGGGCTGGGGCTGGGGGCTGGCTAATTAGTGCCAAGGACATCACACAACTGGCGCACGCTGGGGAAGATTGGGCGAGGTGCTGCGGAGGCATTGAGAGAGAAAGAGCCGCTGACAAAGTCATTAACATGTTGTTCCAAATTCCAAAAAATATATATCCATTCACAGCTATATGCATGTATTTATTGTATTATTATTATTTGATTTGTTGATGTTTTCTTTCCGCCATATAGGCATATCCCCGGCATATGTCTGGCAGGCCTCGTCACTAATTAAAAACCCCAGTCCTTTCCCTCGGCCTCTCCCTTTCCCTTGTCCTGAACATCTGCATTTCCGCTTAAGCAAATAGTTTCAAAACAGTTGTGGAACTCCTTTCGGCTGCTTCCTCCTCGGAAGATCCTCGGCCGCTGATAGGGAATATTTTCTCAAATATTAAACATCCTTTCTCTGGCTAGCATCCTTTTGTTGTTTGTCCGGGCCTGGGTCCCTCTGCTGTCGCGGCTGCTGAAAGTCATGTGAAGTGCAAACAGTTGAAAAAGTGAAATGGATTTTGTGAAGTGGCCGCCTTTCCTACGCTCCTGTGCATCCTTCCCGTTCCGCTAACTAACATTAGTTGGTATATTGCCAAAAAGACCAAACTTTCGCCGAGATAGTTCCATTATACTAAATGGTATATCACTTACCGCTCCTCCACAACGAGCCGCGCCTCACGAACGGCGGCCGAAAGCGAGAAATTGTCGTAATAAAAATGAAAAAAACAAAATACAAAAAAATACAAATGGTAAAAAACAGAAATAATGCAAAAATATTATAAATTGGATGCCGTGGCAACCGCAAGGCACACTCACACTTCTGCGCCCGACAAAAGTACGAGTATCTCACAGATACACGCTCGTTCTCGGCTATAGTTTGCACTGCGTAGCTTCCCTTTCCCAGCCCGCCGCTCCCCCCCTCGCCCGTCTCTGCCTCTGCAGCTCCTCCTGGCTGGTAACCCGATATATGTTTATGGCTGTTGCCTCGATAAGCAACTCAGTGTGCTGCTACTTTAACTTTTTCATACTGTTTTCCCCTTATTCCTTTTGCATGTGCAGTCTGGGCGAGGGTGTGTGTGCGAGTGTGTTTCACAGTGTGTGTGTGTGTGTGTGTGTGTATCTGTGTTCCATGCAGCTTTGTGGCAGCGAGCAAACCACATCGGCGCCAAATCCGAATCTAAAGCGGCACTTTGAACAGCCCAACAACTGCCAAAGTGGTTATTGTTTGAATAGGCACCACCTTGGCAGGGCCACAGCGGAGAACGGAGCACGGAGAGCGGAGAGCCTAGATACTAGGTAGATGGATGCGGGACAATCAGTCAATCAATCTAAAGGCACTTCTTGGTCCAGGAAGATATACTAGGTAGATCTAGGCAGATGATTTAATTTAATATCCTTAAAATTAACTCTAGAGCTGACCTCTGCTCACAGCAATACTGGAAACGTTCTTCTGGACTTATCAAAGATGTCAATGTATTTCATGGACACCACTGCCCTATACCTTTATTGCTCTTATAATTAAATATCAATAGTATCTCCAAGTTTCCTACATATACTCCATGTTCTAGATCTATATTTTAACATATAAATAAATATGTATGAGAACCATCAGATTGAATTACGTAGCTAGGCGTGGCTATAATTTGAAACAAACTTGTTCTACATGGAATTAATGCAAATCCATATAAAAAAATAGCAATGACCTTAGCTTTAAAGTTCGTGGCCTAAATAATGACCTTGAGCCGGATATCAAATTTAGAAAGTAATCTTAATAAAGCTGATATTAACTATTCCTGATCTTAAGAAATGCTGAGAGAAATTCAACTTAAGAAAATGTTATTTTCTAGGTATTGTTCTGGTTGACATGCCGAATCTCATGGTTTCATGACTACTAATAAAATATATAATACCGGCGAACATGTTTTTAAATCCCTATAAATATTTTTTCATTAAATTAACTTCATTTAAAGCTTTAAATTGAAAATGCTTTAGATCCTAGATGGGCATGGAGTATCTTTTCAATATCCCAAGGCTCTCTGCAGTATTTTTGGTTTGAGCTAGTTATTCCCGTTTAGTGATCTGTGAAACTGCAAATACAATGCCTCCAAAATCAGGCGGCAGAGAGTCGGATAGTGCATTGACAGCGCGATCTTGAGTAAGCAACAACAAATCATGTGTGTTTTACGACGCACTTCAAGATAATTTGCTCAAATATTCTCTCATTTTTTATTAAATACCAAATAAAAATCGATCAAAACAATCATTCTATTTTCAAAACGATAAACCCGTCACCCATCCTCATCCCAACTCTGTAAATACATGTCAGGCACATCGCCATCCTGGCTCAGCTGAAGACAAAACTCAGGGCCATGCGCATATAGTCGACTGTCGAGGATATGGCGGTCACAATCACTCGGTAGCGGTCGATGTACATGGTCATGAACATGAGATACTTCTTATTGGTCACCTCGAAGTGCCAGAGTTGCCGGGCAGCCCCAAGAAGGTCCCAGTTCTCTGGCGGGACCAGCCCCCAGTGTTGCTCGCCGACGTACTGGAAGATGCCATAGTAGAAGACCAGGACGAGAAGCGGGTACAGGATGGGCAGCAGGATGAAGAAGCACAGGCCGCAGCTGTAGGCGATCTTGAGGAGCGTGGGGAAGGGCAGCGGCTGCATCCATATATCGAACATGTGCTCCACCAGCGGCTGCATATAGTAGACCAGCTTTCCAGGCTTCGACACGTTCCGCCACTGGAAAGGGGACATGGGATCGGGATAGGGACATTTAGAGCTTTCGGTACTCACCAACTTTCGCTTGTGCAACGGCTTGTTCCATGTCTTGCGCATACTTCCGCCCTGTTACAGACAATTTAAAGGGTTTTCTAAGAAAGAATTTTGAATTTAATGAGTGCTCTGGTTACTGCCTAGCTACATGCCAAAAATTGTCTAGAGAACAATTATTTATTTAATTCAATAACAATTAAATTTAAATTCAAACTGCGTGTCATGTTTATTTGAAAGCATTTTAAACCAAAGATTGACATAACTTCAAATGCCTGGGTAGGCACAAAAAATTACAAAATTTGGTTAATTTTCTTAATTAACAAAATATTTTAAAATAAAGAAGCCTGAAGAAAATTATGCGATCTTGGGATATATCGAAAGATTAAAGATAATATATAAATTTAACTTCTGTCAAAAGGGTTTCTAAATTAAAATTGTATTTTTAAAAACAGTTTCAGTTTAGTTTCTTTCAGGCATAAATTTCTCATTTAATTAAGGTGTAAGAGAGGGCAGAATATATGTATATAGATAAAAATGCCAAATAGTGGTGCTCAAAGCCTTGACTAGCGAGTCAATAAATTTTGACTATATGTATGTTTGCAGCTCTTTAGGCTTTTTTTAAGAGTTATACTTTACTTTCCTTTTCCGTTTTCTTTTTATATATTTAGTCACTTCGTTATATTTCTTATTCACACTCTAATTCGATTTGAACATGATAATGTAGGGTGCAGATATATTTATCTATATATCTTTACCTATAGATAAAGGGAAACGAAAATGTTGACAAATATTGAGATCCCTTAAGAAAATATTTTTTAAAGAAATGAACAAATTAGGTATATATAATAAGGTATATATGGGACAAATAGAAATACATCTCTATAAAATAATGTTCTAAAATTGGAATATTTCCCGACTTGTAAAACTTTAAACCGTTACCAAGGATGCTCTTTAAGGGATCTCTCTAGGTCCCTTTGTCAGTTGAGTCTCTCAACGCTCTCCTTGATTGATCTGCTGGCATTATGCGCATTTCTACGGGAATTCCTGGACCTTTTCTCCTTTTCTCCCCTTACCCTCAGGCTCACTCGTTCCCACTTCCAGACATGTCCCTATCCCTGTCCCTCTGTCTCCCTCTCCTGCCCTTCGGAGAACGGCAGCCACCATCATACTTCATATACATACTTCATATACTCGCATTCGCACTACCGAGGCGACCCAGTCCGAGTTCCACTTCCAGTTCCAGTTCCAGTGCCAGTCCCAAGTCCATCCCACTCCCTGCCCCCTGCTCTAACCCACCCCGCTTGCCCCTGTCCCTCTATGTGTGTGTGTGTATTCTCCCCCTCCCCATCCATCCTCCGCCGGGGGACGTCGTCATCATTCTGCGTTCGTCGAATGCCACGGTTGGCTGGAGGGTAGCTGGCCAGGGTATCGGGTTACCACAAAATGTGCGTGTGTTCTTTATTCGTTCGCCCTGCCGTTCCCCGCCAGCCGTCTCCGGCACGTTATTCATTTTTATTCGTTTTATTGTACATTCTGTTTTTATTATTATGTATTTTGCGCTTTTGCCCGTCTTGGGCCCTCGTCTCCTCGCCGCCGCCTTTGTGTTTGCCTTCGTTTCCTCCACTCAGCTCTCTGCTCTCCGCTCTCGTTCCCCGTTCTCCGGTCCGTGCTCCGAGCTCTGATGGCGTTGATAATGATGTTGTTGGTGGTGATGATGGACCGGCTGGAGGCGCTTGCCATCCACATTGACATCCATGGCAGCCCATCTCCGCATTTCTCCGCATCTCACTTACCCGGGAGTGGGTGTCAAGTGTACGCTCTCTTGACAATAATTAGATCTCATCTGGAGGCAGCTCCTCCTCTCGTGGACACACAGTAAGAAAAATCCAAAGGTGTAAATATAAAATAAAGGATTTAGGTATCTAGATTCAAAATAAATGTATCTAATAAAAGGAAATTGTAATATTATTGAACAATCAGATTTTTTCAAGTTGAGTTTTTCGCAGTGCAGCTACTCCACAGAACTTGACCTCCGCAAGGGTTTCCTAGGGCTTCCTCTAGGTGCCTCTAAGCTGCTTAAAGTACGGACCATAATGGGGAGATTACATAAAAGTTTGGTTAGGCACAGCGGGGAATGGCGACGGGACGTTCCTCCTCCGGGCGGGGGGGCAATTAAAAGGCAACAAAATTTTGAGAAACTGTCAAAACAATCCACGTCCAGCTTGAAACGAGACACACGCCAGACATGCCTCCAGCTTGGGACTTGCATTTCGATCGTTCGGATAATAAAATATCTAAAAACGATGCTAGCCTCGGACTGGGGTAATCTTTGGGATCTTACATAGTTGTAGACAAAGGAACACAATGCATAAGCAGACGCTGGCTAGACGCAAAACGAAAACCCCAAGCCGAGCCGGACCGGGGTCTTCCCCATCTTCACAGATACTCCGAGTGTCAGTGGTCGCCACGAACGTTAACAACAGCCACACACATGCGTAAATTAAATGATAATTTATGATCAACACCTTTTCAGATTCCACTTATGGATCGCCGTTGCCCGTTTAGTTGGGTGTCCTGCTGAGCACACGTCCCGAGATTTGTGTACCGATCGCGCAATGCGATAACTCAACCTGTTCGTCCCGATCTCCCAATCTCCCCCAGCTTAGGGATCTTCTGAGCCCTCTTCTCAGGGCCTGCGCTTTCGAGGCAGCGTTTCATTTTGTGGCCTGTGTGTGTTTATTTGTTTTTTGGATTTATTGGCTTATAATTTTTATTAGCAATGGAATTCCTTGGAAGCCTGAGCCCTCATCGAGCAAGACCATATGATGGCTCAGGCGCTCCATTCTCTAAATCCTTTCTGTTTCGTGTGAAGACTGTTGGGTTATGTCATGGGAAATAGCACGGGAATCGGAGCCAGATGCCTGTTTAAAATATATATAATAAATACAGCAGTTGTATCCTTTGTAAAATGAGTTCATTAACATTTACTTTTCAAAAGTATCAAACACTATTGCATTTTATTATACAAAACAAATTCAGGAGTATTATTTAAAAGTATTAAGAATTCCAAATGCAGTAAGGACTCACTATCAGGTCCTACTGATGAGTTTATTATATTATTACAAATAATGTATAATGAAAAATATTCCATTTATCGGAAGTTATTAGTATTAGAGTACATTGTAAGTCATCAGAGGCAGGAAAGAATGCAGTCTTTGGGCTACAGTCCCATCTGGGAACTCTTCTCTTCCAAATCTCAATCTTTGCATTTCACTTACAGTTCCGAAATGTCAGAAAAACTTAATAAACCAGAATTTACAGCAAGATTCAAATTAAAATTAAATGTATTTAATTTACTTAAACTTATTATAGTTTAATGTGCTATCAGAGACTGGACAGAGTTCCAACTCTAAGCTACAGTTTAGTTTTGGAACTCTCCCATTCTAAATCTCAATCCATATACCAACCCGAACAACTCAATTCACGTGACAAACTTGTTTCTGAGTCGGTCCTCTCTTGGCTTCGCTCATCCCCGTTTCCAGTTAAACATAATCCGATCATGCATTATTACCAAGCTAATGAATCTGCTTAAGACGGACCCCGGCAGAACTGACTGGGGACTACAAAAAATCAATTGAGCAAACAAGTAAAAAAATTAATTCCCCCTCACTGGGCACAGACCCCAAAAAGAGGGCCGGGGGGGAAATGGAAAGCCCGAGGAACCTTTATTCGGGGGGACCACACATGGAGCCCCAGAACCTGCTTCTACTCTTCTGTCGTATTTGTTGTTGAATTTTGTTATAAACTTTATGTGACATTCACTTCTGGCGCAGGGAATTGTCCTTGAGACGCTCTGCTCCCGTTCGGCGATGTCTTCCCTCCTCGACTCCTTAAGTCCTCGACAGCTCGACTAAAGGAAAACTGAACTGAGGCATTTGTGTTTATAATGCAATCACTGGAAATGTGTGCGACCATGGACCATGCCCACCACCAAGTGGGCGCTGTCTGTCTGTATGTGTTAATAAGTGTTGCAGAGAACAAGGGGAAGGGGAAGGGGACCACGATGGTAACTCGATATCATTGTTTATATGCTTCTGCTGCCTTTTGTTTGCTCCCCACTCTTCGCTCTGGACTGGGATGGGCCTTTTCCCATGTTGGTGTGCTTAGGCCATCGATTTTTGCCTAGATCGAGCGTCACTTTAATGCGGACAACGGACAACGGACAGCGGACTGGGGAGTCCAAGAGCCGTCTTGGTCTTGGGAAATTTGGGCAATAGTGTCCATCAAATGCCACATGTCTCCTACCCCAAGTTCAAGTTCATGCTAACGCTGCAAGAAGTACTCGTAAATCCGCGGCAACGCCGCTGGTGGCTGCCACTCGCGGGATATAATCTACAATTACATGATTGCCGATATCGTACAGCTGGCCAGCGCCGTATGGGGGCCCCCCAGAGCAGCTCTCCAGCTCTCCAGCTCCTCCTGCTCCTTAACACGGCTCCAACGGATAGGAATCTGCGGCAGCCGGGGAACTGCAGTCAGCAAATAACTCGCGCGGATAAACTGGGCTCGGGAGAGGTTCTGCCAAGCAAAAGACCGATCCTGCCCTCCGCCTTCCTCCCATTGCGACTGATCGCAAATTTGTCGAGTGTGCGCTTAAATGTTTTTGCAATGCCACGGACAAGGCCTGTTGCCTGCTGCGACACTCTTTGTCCGGGTACTTAAGAAGATTGAATTGGGTTTGTCACTTCCAGTTAATTCCCTTCATCAATTCATAGGATTTGGTTCAAAGAATATTGTCTTAAGATTCATAAGCTTTCATTTAAATTTAAATTTTGTAATTAATTGTACAATTTATGACAGCTTTTCGTCTTATTAATTAAATACTAGATAAACTGGTCGTTAAGGTAAATCGTTTTTCTCGGCATCTAATATTTATCGTAACGAGAAAGACTAACAGACTGCTCTGAAACGACGAATTTTACTACAAAGCTTTGCACTTAAGGCACTTCATCCAAAACAACTGTACTGCTCCGGCTTGTCCCTACATTTTCTTAAAATAAGCTGACATTTTATTGACCTTAAAATATAACAAAGGCTCCCTGTTATGGTTTACTGACGAATTGACGCAGAACGAAATGATATTTCATTAGCAAGGACTTTATCTTCCCGAAAATCGTAATCTGAATTGAAACAGCAACGGGAAGCCAGCTGTTAGAGTTTTATAACTCTATCAAAATAAATGTACAAAATAAAACTGATCAAACGAGTATATATTATGAACATAAGAATAGATTAATCTACTAAGAATGTTCTCTAAAGAACATTAACCATCTAAAGCAAAATACAACAGATAGTCAAGTAAAACCTAGACCACAGGGATGCCTTAAAAGTCGGACTGGAAATCAAAATAAATATTGTCAAATAATAAAATTTTTTTTAGGTCTAATGAGGATTAATTGTTTTTAAAACCACACTGAATATCTATGCTAATAATATGTAACATATCAAAGAGAATGGTCATCGGTAAGGAAGTTAGGGTATCCAAACTTGGCTGAGAGACTTATTTCTGCAGCTGGCACGGCAATGTTATTTGTTATTTGTGCCTGTTGCTCGCTGCTGTCATCAATTTCTGGGCAAACTGGTTCCGCGATGCGGCTGCTGATTACCGATAACTGATTGTGCTCGTCCATGCAATTGGCGACAAGATTAACACTTTGCCGATGATTGCCGGCGGTGGGGGAGAGGCGTCTGTCTGCTCGAGTTTCGGGCTTGTTGTGGCCGAGAATTGGACATCCACGAGTGGCTGAGGCAAAGAGCAAAGGGCATCCCTGGGGAGCACCTTAAATTAACCCTAAAGTGATGCGACATTCGAATGCCATTTGCAAAATCAGCCACAAATAATAAAAGTCAAGCTACTTAGCCCAGAAGGCGGCTGCCCTCACACCCACTTGAACCCCTCGAAAGTGACGTGGCGTGGCTCGAATATCTGACTCTGAAATCAGATGCGACTCATTCGAGTGCTCCAGGGAATCGAACTCCGTCTCCCTTGCTGCGAGTCACTCGGTCGACACCTCAAAACGAACACGATACCATTTATAGAAATGGGAGAGCAGACGATTTCCTTCCGGAATTCATTTCAATTGCAATTGCTGTGTGCCCTGTCATTTGTCATTTGTTTATAAATAAATTATGCACTCCGTGCCTGTGTCCCGCTCTCCGCGTGGGTGTGTTGACAGCAGTAAAAGCAGTAAATTAGTTGCAGCAATTGACACATTTTAATGTGAACGATGCTGACACCCAAAAGCATATGTCTCGGGTCACAGCGCGTACTACAACGATCGCTGGAAGCCTGTTGAGGGTGTCTCATGCCCTCAAGGGAAACCCATGGTTCGGCAGAAGAAATTATTAAATTGAAATGTTTATTGTAATAAGTGTATTGTATATTATGAGTTTTGAAATTTAATACAATTAATTGAGTTAGAACTGCATTATAGAATTGTATTGGGTTGAGAACATAATTCTTGTTTATAAGATTGAATATTTATTAATTTGGTTCAGTTTTTTATCGAAACAAACTTGTAATTTGTTGTTGACACATACATATGTATATAGGTATATAAGTATATATTTTTGTTTTATTTTATTGTTTTTGCATTATTATTCATAACTTAAAAATTTATATATTGAAAAAAAATTAAACCTTTAGTAATATTCCCTACGCTTTTATTGATAGATCAGTGAACGTTATATCAATTATATGGGCACCCTTTTGTTTTGAGGATGTCACAGAAATCACTGTTTTTTAAATAGGAAGTAGTATCATGTTTAAGAAATATAATTCTTGCTTTATTTCTTATAATTATATTACAATTTGAAGCAAAGTTTTGGACACCTATTAGAGGATTTCAAATTCCTCGAGATTACTGTATGTCGTACAGCTATCTCCAATAAAACCAAGGTGTTCTATCAATATGTTAATAAAAGTTTAAGTCCATTAATCAACTGGGTGCTGTTCAGGTTTGAGTGTATATTTTTTGTATTTTTATCATTATTTAAATCATTAAACAACATTATATCCACTACTACGTGTTTATTTAGTTTATTTAGTAGTTTATTGCGATAATAATTTAGCTCCTAGATGAGATTCCAAAAATGAATAAATAACTTCCAGGCTCTCTCTCTCCTTTTAATACGATTTAAAGAGCAAATAGCTAAACAGCATTAAAAATAGTTATAAAAAAAATAAAATTCATTAAACACAGATATAATACTACAACAATTGCTCTTTTCTTACAGCGGCTCCACGGACAAGCAACACTTGGACTCCTCCAGCGACTCGGAGATGGAGGGCAGCCTCCTGCCCAGCCAAGGTTCACAGCAGCAGCAGCAGCAACAGCTCTCTCCTGGCAACAGCGGCGGCGGCAACAACAACAACAATAACAACAACGGTCTCCATCAACAGCAGCTGCAGCATGTAGCCACCGAGCAGAGCCTGCAACACCACCCACACGCACACCAGCAACACCCCGCCGCCAGCAGTGTCGCCAGCAAGGGCAGCAGCAGCAGCGGCGGCGCCAGTGGCGGTGGCGGTGGGGGAGTGAGTGCGGCAACTGCTGCGCAAATGCAGATGCCTCCGCTCTCCGCAGCCGTGGCCTACTCGCACCTGCACAGCGTGATGGGGGCCATGCCCATGACCGCCATGTACGACATGGGCGAGTACCAGCACTTATGATTCTAGTTGGAGGCGGCCGCTGCCGCCGGAGGCCCGGGGGGGGCCAGTGGAACTGGCGGCAGTGGCAGCAGCAGCCACATCACCCACGACTGGTCGCCGGCGGTGCAACGCCAGCGCCAGCGCCACCAGCAGCAGCAATCGGATAGCTTCTACTTCTGAGATAGTGAGTTCGCAACATGGCCGGAACCCATCAGCATAGCAACAAATTATATATATGAATATCACTCATATGCCTAGGCACTGGCAGGACTCCAAACCAATATCGATTTTGAATGCAGAACTCAGGCAAAAGAAGAGATTCATATCTTTTATAGTTTCTGGAATCAAAATTGATACATTTTGTAATTTTATTGAGAATTTACGAGTCCTTTAGATCTGCCAGAGAAATCGCTGTGGACTTAAAATCTATTGAAACAATACCCGAAGGTGTGCTACAGAAATTACTTG
>VNJR01003565.1:0-66042 GCA_008042585.1 Drosophila punjabiensis | reverse complement strand
AAATACTTTAAGTATCTTTAGATGTGAATAAATAGTTACTGTTAAATTAGGTGATTTCTTTTTTAAATAACAATAAATTATGTCCAGTTTTGAAGGATATGATCGTAAAAAAAAACTTAAATATATTTTCTTATTTATCTAGTTATTTTCTACATAAGTCCTTAAAAGAGAATTTTTTTTATAACAAACTTAGAGATAATTTTTCTAATGAAAACTTATTTTTATTTATTTATTGTTACACAGATTCAAACGAAACTTTGACTATATCTTGAAGCTGTTCATCTTTTTTAGAAAATAGAATGTTGAGACAAGTTTTCTTTAGTGATCAAATATTTTTTGAGAAACTTTAATCTTAAATATCATATATACTAAATAATTGTGTGAATAATATAGTACTGTTATTTGAACATTTAAATTGAAGTAATTATCCCTTATACTACTTATTCTTCATAATAAATAGTTATCCAGTTCTCTGCTGATCGTTCTTAAGAGACGTGAACTTTCTTTTGTTTTCCAGTGCAATTGCAAAGCATTCACTTGGAACCTTCCCAGCTTAAGCATTCAGAAATATTTTTAGAGAAAGATGGTCAAATAATTCGGTCATATATATTTATATACCATACTATATATGGCATATAATGCTGTATGTATAGAATCAACTATGAAGTGTATAAATAAAATAATTGATTAATCCGCTTTTTTTAAGCTTGGCTCTGTAGTATAGAACATTTGATTAAAACCATTAAAGGCATAAACAGAAAAAATTGTTACACTAAAGCAAAAATTAATTAAACGAAAAAAAAGATTCAAATTGAAATAAAAATTAATTGCATTTGATTAAATTGTATAAAAGCAACTTTTTCTTAAAACGACGAAACTGTAAAATAAATAATTCTCTTTTTTACTACATTTTCTTTTAAATTACATATATATAACCTAAAAAAAGACCTAAATTCTCAAAATGCCTTGTCATTGGCGGTCACTATTCAATTAATAGCTATTAAAAAGCATGAAAGTATTCTAGAATTTAGCGTATAGTGAGCCTCTCGAGGCCCCGTCCGCAATTCAATTACCTCCGATGATTATGCTAAAACACTCGTGATTCAGTTATAACCGTCTAAAATGCAACGAAAAAATCTTTGTTATTTGCCGATTTTATTTTTCTGGCGCCAAAGCCAAAGCAAAAGCGAAATGAAATTCTAATTGAAATCTCTCAGCGCAATTTCCAGGTGCCGGAGAGCGGAGAGCGGGGCTGCGAACTGGTATGTTCGGCTGTTATGGCTGGGCAATATTTAAAATTATTTAATTAACGAATTGAGTTATGCTGCGATTGCCGGCTGCCCAGCATCACAATCCGCCCGCCCGACCGCATTTTAAGCCCCCCTTCGACCGGAATGGTAATTTAAATGTAATTGAAATCTGCGCAGAAAATCCCATTTACAGAATGAAACAAAAATTCTCTTTCAGCCCAACTCCGGATCCGATTCAGGGCTGGGATTCGGATTCGGATTCGGATTCGGATTGTGATTCACATTCGTATATACTTTGTTATCGGCCGGGAGGGGGCTGTGTGTGCAGTGCGGCGTAGGCCGATGGGGAAAAGTGGGGGTGGAAAACCGCAGCGTTGGCTGATTTCCCAGCTACTTCTGTTTCGGTTTCGGCTTTTTTCTGCATTGCAAATTGGTTCGGTTCCGGGCTGGATCGCTTGTGGGGGCTAATGTTTTTGGCCAGATTAGTGATATATATACATATATTCGCGGACTGGCAGTCAATTGGTCATGGCCAATGCATACGGCCATTTCCCGGCTCTAATCTCGTTCGCACAGCTTATGGTAATGGCTTTCGGGGATCTCGACCGTTGTCAACGAATAAAAGAGATATATTCACATATATATTTGAATATTCATATGTGCCATATGCCTGCCAGGGCTGGGGGGGGGGGGGTTGGCCTGCCCATAAATAAATTCTAATTGCGAACTTAATGAAATGAAAATAAATGTGTTTCGCCCGACACTCTAATCTCGAATGAATGGTCGACGGGCAAAAAATAAAATAAAATAAAAATAAAGTCCGAGTGGTAGTGAATTTTGCTCTGCGGATTTTAAAATGGTTTTTGCACAATTAATTCATCTTTTAAAATTGAATTTCACCATAAAATTTAAAAACATTTCTGGTTTTGGACGAGTATTACATCAGGTGCATAACTCAGTTCGCCACACCTGTTGCCACTCTTATAGCCACTCGATCCATCCATCAGCTGGAAAAGCAACCGAAAAATTTGCTGTAGCTAGACAAGACTTATTCACGGATTCGTGCTCAATGCGAGTGCCGGCAAAATTGATTGATTACGGCCCACTCAACATGATATATTGTGTTTTAAAAATCTCGCAATTACCCCAGAGCCCCCGGCTCCGAGCACGTTATCCTCTGATTTAGCCAATGGATTTTTATTTATAACCTGAGTGGCAGTGCGGCAGTGCGGCAAGGAGCGGGCAAACGAACGAGTGGAAAATTCGAAGGAGCCGTGACAGTTTAAAAGCTTTTTTTAATACAGCCGGGTGTCCGGGGAGCTTTTGGCTTCCCGACTGTGAAGTCCGAGCCTGGCACCGAGCTGGCGCGCCGGAGTCTGGCATCCCGGTTGCCAGTTACCCGGGCTCCTGTTTAGCAATTTGACAATTTGAGTAGTTGATTGCTTTCAGTGCACCGACCAGATTGCCAGGACAAAAGGGACATCGGGCACCCGAAGCCTGGGCGAAGTGGCCCAGTAAATACGAACCACAACTGACAACTGACAGACGTTAAACGGTCCAACTGAGCCAGGATCCAGGATTCATGGACCATCTGGACTACCTGGTCCTCCAGCGGACACGGCACACTCACAGACGGACAGTTTGTTGGCAACAAAGCTTGCCAAATCAAATTGCATTACGAAGACAAATGCAAGCAGCATTTCATTGTCCTTGTTTTTTTTTTCGATTCAACGAAAATGGGAAATCCTTTTAATTATTCGGCAAACTGATGGCTGGTGAAACTGGCTCATTATTTATTTACTTAGTTGATGGGGGAAATTAATATTGGAAATAATTATTATGGACAGTAATACAAAGTTGTATGAGTTTATCCTTAGCTGTCATAGTAACGATCGAATGAAATTAATTAATATAATTATAAAGAATGCTAAAGTTATAATATTATTATAAAGGAGTTCTCATTATAAAAGGAATTCTACTTAAATCAATATAAAATTTAAATTTAAGTTGCTTAAAAGGTGTGCTAGTAGCAAATCCTAATGTAATTCCTGTGTAATAGTTTTATACTCACATTGCCATTGGGTGACCACTTGGCAACACCTGCCGCAGGACCAGCGCCTCCGGTTGATGCGACTGTTGCAAACTGATGGACAT
Source organism: Drosophila punjabiensis (assembly GCA_008042585.1). Lineage (NCBI taxonomy): Eukaryota > Metazoa > Arthropoda > Insecta > Diptera > Drosophilidae > Drosophila > Drosophila punjabiensis. Next base: position 62,638 of record VNJR01003565.1, on the reverse strand, counting down.
CCGTAGCAGACGCTCCTGCTCCTGCTCCTGCTCCAATTCCTGCAGTTGCTCCTGCTGATGCTGACGCTGCTCCTACTCCGGCTGCTCCTGCTGCTGCTGCAGTGGGGGCCACCACCGCGGTGGAGGTGCTGCTGCCCGTGGCAGTGCCGGCGGTGGTGCTGCCCACGTTGGAGGCGTTGCTGCCGCTGCTGCCGGCACTGCTGCCGCCGACTGTTTGATTGAAATTTATTGATGAGCAGCCACGTTCGATTCATTGGTGGAAGGAAGGCAGTGTTAGATTGGCGGGTTCCGTCGTTAAAATATTTACGGTTAAGGGAAAATTGCATTGGTTGATTGGATTGGATCGGTTTGGTTTGGTTTCGTTTCGTTTGGTTTGGTTTGGCGACGGTCGTATTGTTGTTGTTGTGTTGATGAGATTGATTACGATTGCGAGTCACCACCGAAGAACAAAGAAGCCGGATGTGCAGAAAGCGAATTGCCATTGCGATTGCGGGACACATGAAAGTAAATGTCAGAAAAGTGGCCATAAAATTTGATTAAAGTTTAATGTCCGAAGTGCACACTAAAAAGAGCAGCGTGGCGGACACTTGATTCACTTGACTGGCATTAAAAAAGGACACTCACAATTGAGCGACTACTGGATGCCCTTTACAGTGATAATAACTGAACCATAACAGATGAAAATTATAAAAATTTGTGCTACATGTTTCTCTTTACTTTATATTATCTATAACATTAATTTAATTTAAATTAAAGTGGTGTAAGAATTCTACAGGAATCAGCTTTAATTCCTAATAGCTAAGCCCTCCTGAGCCATGATTTAAACAAGTGTGCTTTCAACTGTTTATAATCTTACCATATTGCGATGGTATTACGTCCGGATCACGTTCGTCCTCAACCAAATCCTCGGATGATTTCGTTTTTATGTCCGTGTGCTGCCATCGTGGCTTCTCCAAGTTGCCGCCCTGCGACAAAATAAGACGTACATTAATTGCTCGGAAAATGTCCTGGGAATGTAATGCTCATGCTTCCCATATCCCAGCTATCCCGGCATCCAACTCACCTTGAAGACATCACCCGGCTGGGCGGTCACTCCTGTGGTGGTGGCTTTTCCGCCATGATGGCGATTCCGCCGCAAATTGTGCACAAATGTCACCACGAATATTCGTATCGCGATGGCGACACCAATAATTATGATGGTCAGGACACTGCCGACAATCACCGGTGACAATGTCAGTGTTACATCGTCGTCTGTTTGTTGTTATTCGCGTAATTACAGGTTGACAATCGCCGTTCATAAATCATCATCGTGTTTTAGATAGATTGCCATCAAGGCAACGCCAACGCCAACGGAAGCCAGAACGAGAATGAGAATGACAACGCCATCGCAGTAGCACATATCCACGCATCAAATTGATTGCCGATGGAAGTGGTAGTTAAGGCATTCGGTTCCGTCGGTTAAATTTGTCGGCAGTTGACGGTTTTATTTTTAGCGTAGAAAATTCACATGAAAATGGGAAGAGCAGAGAGCGAGAAATATGTCAAGAGTTTCATGAGTAAGCCATGGGGAAGGGGACGATTAATGATTAATTGGAAAGGCGGACAGTGGAAGGATATAGAGTGAGCTCTTAAAATAGATTTGATTTAGGTTTTAAGCTATTTACAGAACACGTGTAATGCTGTACTTTTAAGTTATATTTTAGGTACAAGCATTTTATTATTTATAATTTTGAGATTAAACATATTTATAAAGTGGCTTCTGGCCCACTGTTCAAAGTCTTGCTTGTCAAGATATAATTTTACACATATTTTATGATGGGAGCCGGCTGCAGGCAGGTATTTTGATTGCGTAAGCACTGCAGATGACTGGTGGAGGAGCTCGCTCACCTGTCAGGTGTCACAGGCATAGGCCGGGACAGGGACAGGGAACGAGGCCCGTTTCCTGCATGGGATTAATGCAAGCAGGCAAATCAAAGCCCGGGCCAAAGAAGCCCAAATAATTCCCCATCTGATGAGAGAGAGCGAGCTCCAGCTCGAGCTGGAGCGGCTTGTCAAAGGCACAGCCCAAGCATCCAACCATCATCCATCAATCTGGGCTGCGAATTGCCCGTTTTTCGGCGACGCCATTTGGCGGCTGGCAGTGCCACTCACCTGTCTTGTAAGCTGTTGAGCCAATTATGAAGTCGGGCAGGAGATAGGCGGCGCTGCGGCCCTTCTGGTTGTACGAGTAAATGCGCAGCCGGAGCGAGTTGTTCTCCTGGACCATCATCGAGGTCAGCGTGTCCAGGTTCTCCAGCGAGAAGAGCGCCTCCTCGGCGTTGCTCAAATTGAATCTGCGGAAAGGGATCAGCATCAGAATCAGAATCAGAATCAGCATCAGAATCAGCGTTATTGACAGTCAAGGCCCGAGATGATTGCGAATTAAATCAAACGAAATGGCAAGGAAATCGAGGGCATTAAGCCTTTAATCAAATGTGCGGACCGAACAGAAGCCGATGCCACAAATACTTTCTGGCACAGCCCCAGCCCCAGTCCCAGTCCCAGTTGCTTTCCTTTGGCATTTTTACGGGTTTTTCGCTGGCATGTTTTCCTAACCCCAAGCACTTTTCCCGTCCTGAGATATGCGCTCTTTCCAATCATGACCTCAATTTGAATTTGATGCCGTTCCCGGCGAATGCGGCTATGCGGCTTTGACTTGTCTGCCCGGGAATCCTTTCCTTTCCTTGAAAACTTCTGAAATATTAGGGTTCGATGTCTATATTTATTTTGGCCAAACATTTGAACATTTGATGGCAATGTTTGTTGCGTTTTCCGCTTTTCAATGTGGGTTTCATGTTTTCCTTTTCCTGTATTCGCTTTGCTTTGTTTTGATGATGTCTTTGTTTTTAATAAGAAATATTTATTAGATGCTGCCTCCTCTCAGATATTCAGCCCGAATATTTGGCACAAATTTATGCGGAAGAAAATAAAAGGGAATAAAGGCGACCCTCCCATAATGTTATGTGCGCATATGAATTTGATTTCCCATTTCCATAACATGTGCATACACACCATCCTACACACGTTTAGTGCCCACTATGAACTCAATGGCTTGAGGGCCCATTTAAAGACAAACATTTCCTGGCCGAGAGCTGGCTGTTTCACGCCTAATTACACACCTACACGAAGTGCTTTATACATATCCTGTGAGGTGAAAGCACTTGAAGCCCACTTACGAGACCGCTGCTATCGCGTGCCTGCTCAGCCCGAACTATCTCTATTATTGAATAAAATGATGCTGGTACTCTCATGTCATTGTGGGAGGTGTCAGGACCAGACACATATGTACCTCAGGGTGGTGTGTGCCTGTGAAGTGGAAAGGTGTTCAGCTGAACGCATAGCTGTGCAGGAAGACATATTTATTAGTCCTGTCTTATCTTTCATAGCAAGATGTTTTAGGAGTGGAATTAATATTAACATCTCTTGCAGATAACAATTTATTAACCATTCATTAACTTAACACATAATCACAATATCTAATCATATCAAAAAGAAAAGGATATATAAAAAATACCCAACTAAAAATATGTTGCAAATCAAATCAAACCCAATCCCAATGACAAGTTCCTAGATGTGGAGCCAGCGCTGTGCTTTATTTGATTAAAGCCTTGTATATGGTCGCTGTATATTACCCTCCCGGGGGTTAAGGCCCAAGGACACACATGAATGCGAATTGTGTATGCCTGAAACGATATGGAGCCATTTGTTTGACATATGCCCCATATCTGAGCCCGGGGTCAAGCGGGGGCTCACGGTTCCCGGACCGGACATAAGCGGCTTAAAATCAAGACCCCAAAGGGGACTATGCAGGGGAGGGGGCACAGACCATCGGCCACTGGCTACTGTACCCCGGATATGGGCGTTGGCAGTTGTAGTTATAGTTGATTAATATGCTTACCTGGTGATGCCGGTGCGTGTTGAAAACATTTCGAGCACAAATATTTGCGGCAGGCCCCCGTCATAGCCCGGTATGCACTGGATGTCAACACTCAGCTCGGTGCGGTTAAAGACGGTACAGTTGCTGACGGCATTCGGCAGGGCTGCCATCGGAATCAGAATTGGAATCGGAGTCGAGTGGGATTTGCAGTCCGTACACAGGCACATCCAGGCACATCCACATATCGCCATCGAGGAATCAGATTTATGTTGGGCCCCGTTACGCAGGAAATTAACAAGCAGCAGCAGCAGCAGCAACAGTAGCAGCAACAGTAGCAGCAGCAACAGCAGCAGCGGCAGCCAAAAACCAGGAAAAGACAAAGGGGAGTGAGTCATGATCATTTGTACTTTTTCAGCATGGAGTTCCATCTCTCGCCCCGAGCTGCCTCCGAGCACCCAAAACTGCACAATGGCCCATCTCTGATTTTGCTGGTTTTCGGTATGGGGACTGTGGTCCGTCTATTTGACCGTCCGGATGTTTGCCCCAGGTGGAGTTCTGGGCCAGTGTCTGTGTTTGCATGCGGCATTAACATGTTAAGGTCAAATTGCACGTAATGAAGCAACGACAAGCACAACCGACCGACGGCAAGCCAAGCCCCGAAAGGATCTCGTTTACGTTCATGCGTGGATTTTTCCTGACATAAGAGAGCCTTGCTCGCATGAAACGATTCCTTAACGAAGGTAAAAAGATTTACTGGAAGAGTACTATGGATTACGAGGCTATCGCTTACGATTTTATACAGAAAAAGTTTGCTTTTAACATTTAATTCTGGTTCTTATAAAAGCTCCTTATTTTTTTTGTTTGTGTTTTAAGAGTTTAGAAAGAAAGCAAAAAGTTATTTCATTAATTTAAATGAGCTTACAGAATTCAATTAAGGAGGATTTGTGACCTTAAAAATTTTGAAGTGCAATTAGAAGTGTTCCAGAAACATTATTATAAATTACTGATTACTGAGTTGGTAAGAATTAAATCTATTATAATATTTTTCTTACGATATTTAAGTAAGAAGTTCAATCTATGTTTCGTTTAATTTTGGTTCGTTTTAAAAGAACAGTATTTTTTAGTTTCTAATTTCCTTAAATTTCAGCTCGGCATAACCTTTGAGGTTGACCTCTTCCTGTTCTCCTTATTCCCCTCCCATCCCTGCTGACACTTACCGGCTAGGACCACTTGGAAGAGGCAGGGATGCTGCTGGGTGCCCACCTCGTTGGATGCCCAGCAGGACAGTGTGCCATAATCCTGCAAATACATATTTATTTATTATTTAAAATGCGGCTCTTGCTTAATTGCCCGGAGCTGACTTCGGTCTCCACTGTGGACACACTATATATATATATCTATATGTATATATATACTATGTGGCCTGGCCGCGAATCGGAGTGTTTACCTGATCTGTGACCGGTGTGTACTTTAAAATGCTGCGGCTGCCGTTCACGCTGAAGCGTTCGCTGCCCACGTCCAGGGTTTCGCCCGAGTTGTTGAATTTCCACCGAAATGTCCTGCAAAATTTTCGGGCACATGTGTGAGTAAGTTGCGTTGACATTTTGACAGAAGTGTGTGTGTGTGTGTGTCAGTGTGTGTGCAGGAGGCAGTTGGAGCGACAGCAGCGAAAAAGGACAGGTAACGCGGGGCGGGTCGTGGGACATGGGAGTGAAGCATGTTTGCGAAGTTTTCCATTTTTAAAATAGCTCGTTAAAATATTAAAGGTTAAACGCAGACACACCCACACACGCTGATCGGAGGCCGAAACGGATGGAGGAGTCCTGTCCCTGAGACAGCAGCTCCGCACACTGGAAGCCTTTTAAAAGGTTAATTATCTCTGGCATATTCGGTCGGACGCTTTCGCATCTTGGCAGTGCAAAAATAAACGTAAATCAATAAAAACTGAAATCCATTTAAAAATCGACAAGGGGAGAAAGGTAAATGAATCAACGAGAGACAGAGAAATATAGAGGCCAAAGGAGGAGATACTTTTAAGCAGAAGCAGTCGATGTCAACAATGTTCAATTTATACTTTAGTTATAGTTGAAAATAAATGTTGCCATACTTTGAAGTTTAAGTTAAAGATAGCTTAAACTAGAAATTAATTATAATCGAGTATCAACTACCTTATAATGCTTAAGTGGCACAACACGTAGTTTGGAAAGCAGATAGTTCTAGAGTTCGCTAAACCCCTCAGTGGCCGTTCTTTAAATTTAAGAATCTGCGTAATATTAAGCTCCCTGTTTTGCTATAATATTTTGAATTTAATATATTAGCAACTTTTTTCTGTGCAAAGCTCCTTAAAACGGATACAGTTTTATTCTCTCATGTTTATACAACAAATAGTTAAAAATTATATTCCAGAATGGAAAATGGTTTCAGTTAATTTCCGTAAAAGGTAACCCGTCAAATGAATATCGCTTCGCAACTTGGAGAAGTAACTCAAAAAGTTCAAATTATTAGTCTTCGGAATCCGAACCGCTGGAGCCGTTTGCCTATAAATTAAAACCAAAGATACATTCACAAAGTGATCATAGTTTTAGTTTTTTAGGACTCACATCCTCGGAATCGCTATTATCGGAGAGTTTACGTTTGCCTCCAGAAATCGGAACTGGAGAACCAGCAGCTTGAGCCTCTTCTTTCTGAATCTCCTCGGCCACCATTACGCGAGCCAAATCCTTTTTAGCGTCCACCAGCTCCTTGATCCTAAAATATGTGATATCAAACAGCGCAATGGCCTCCATCATGGTCGACCTAATCAGTCCTTCTTCCGGGAAACAGAGGAGACCATCTCGGAACATCTGGCGAACCAAGCCGTAGAAGCTATCCATACTCTCAAACTTGTCCGAGTTGAGGTGCTCCTCCAGTATGGACCAGTCAAGATCTTGCTCGGGGACATAGTCACTGTCCGAGAAATGCTCCCGAAGATCTGCGCGATTGAAGGGCCAAGTGACGAAGCGATACTTGACCTGCATCATATTCTTGAGAAGCGCCTTGCAGTAGTTCTGCTCGATATCCCTGTCCAGGGACTTGTAACAAATCTTGAGGGGTGTTGGTGCGGTTGCAGGGGCTTTAGGGACATTCAATGCTGCATTCAATGGTGGCAAAATGTAAGGATTTTTGTTGCCACTTTTCTCTGCCGCAGCTTCCAGCTTCTGAAGCTCCTCGGCCAGCATAACCCGAGCCAGCTTCTGTTTAGCGTCTACCAGCTCCCTGATTCTGCCTTGCGTGTTGTCAAAGAGCGAGATGGTTTCCATTATGGTTGTCCTGATCAGTCCCTCTTGTGGGAAGCAGAGCAGGCTGTCTAGGAACATCTGCCGAACCAAGCCAAAGAAGCTTTCCATACTCTCAAACTCGTCCGAGTTGAGGTGCTCCCCCAGTATGGACCAATCCAGATTCTTCTCGGGAACATGGTCACTGTCCGAGAAATGCTCCCGAAGATCGGCACGATTGAAGGGCCAAGTGATGAAGCGATTCTTATCCTTCACCATTATTTTCAGCAGCGCTTTGCAGTAGTTCAGCTCGATGTCCCTGTCCAAAGCCTTGTAGCAAATCTTCGGGGGAAGTGGCTTTGACGGCCGCGGCGGTGGAGGCGGTGGTGGCGGCGGTGGTGGTGGCAGTTCTTCAGGTGAAATCGGAGACACTGGAATCACCGATGACGGAGGTTTTGTCAGAGTATCAGGTACAGAATCGGACCTCAGACTGGGAAGATTGGTTTTAGCAGATACTCCAGTTAAGGATCTCTTAGGCCGAGTCTGAGGCGTGTCGGGAGCCTTGCGACCTGCAGACTGTGCCTGCTTACGTCTGCCCGCCTTGGGCTTGACGGCCACCTCCACCTCGTTGGTCAAATCAATCAAGGCCAGGCGTTTGTAGAAGAAGCTCTTCAGCTCCAGGCCAGCCTGGTGGACCACAGTGCCCTCCTTGTTGAACAGCATGCAGTTCTCGAAGACGAGCTTAAAGTCCTCGATTGCCTCGTCCGCCTGGCAGTAGTACTTGTTGGCCAGCCGCTTCCTGATTGTGCTCAGGTCCATCGGCCGCTTGATCAACGTGTGATAGTCGGGCACACCCAAGGCCTTCGCGTCGACGGGGTGGTGGAAATGGAACGCCCAGCGCTTCTTCCAGATGGCAGTCAACATGGTCTTGAGGGCATCTAGGACATTGGTCCTACGACCCGGACGATTTGGAGGCGGAATAACCGGTGGCTGAACGATTCCATTCACCGGCTGCAGCAATGGCTCCATGCGAGGCTCAGATACTTTCAATCTATTAACAGGAGCCATTTCTTTTTCTTCTATTTAACTGAGCAACAGCACAACAAATTAATAAAGAATTTAACAAAGAAAAGAATTTTTTTTAATTCTTACTTTCTTTTTTTTAGATAGTCTAAAGTTCAGAGAACACAACCTTTCAGCTCGGAGTCTCGAAGTAAACTAAACTTTTTGGTTTGTGAAGACTCGATAGGTGCTCTTTGACGTGACGTAAAAGTCAATGAGGGTTCTGAAGTATTTATTTATTTGTTCTTTGAAACTCTGGTCAAACGTATCCTTGATCAAATATTAAATTAAGGCATGCCCTAAATGTCGCTTTAAATATATAATTATTAAAGTTAGACGAAATGGGGAACTACCGTAAAGCAGACGAAAATACCGACAAATTTGAACTATTAACGAATTGTGTCTTCGGTGTATCTGAATCGAAAAAATAGTTATGCTTTGCGACCGGAGTGAGAAAAAAATCGATGAATTTTCCCCTAAAATACAAGGCTTTGAAACAAAAAGCTTTCAAAATTATTGCGTCCTTAAATCAATCGATTAATTTAGATCCATTGAATCTTGAACAAAATAAAGCCTATAAAAAATGCAGTCGATATATCGAACTTAAAAAGATCGATATATATTTAATTATATAAAATAAATAAAGTTCTATCTTAATTTAAGTTAAATTAAATTGTGAAAAGTCACAAAACCTATGCACTTTAAATTCTTGAAATTCTGCAAACATTTTGATTAAATTGTAATGCATTACCGTGCCTGTGGTAATACATTTTTTACCCCGCCGCTTGTCAGGCGTTTAAATGCTGATAAATTAACTTGTCGCCCCACAGCCCCCCCGAGACCCTCCCATGGGGGCCAGCCTAAAAGCTGGCAGCAGCATTTTAATGTTCGCGCGATGCTCCCCGATACTTTTTTTTCCAGTAAAAAGGCGGCCCCAACAATTACACGGCGCCGCAGCTGCTCTCGCCACAGTCTCAGTCTCAAACTCGGTCTCAGTCGCGGCCTCGGCCTCGGCCTCGCATATTTTCCGCCGGCTAATGATTAATTATTTTAGCATAAAGCGTCAGCTCAAGACACAGCACAGCGGCGGCAACAAACAAAAAAAAACGAAATTAAATACAAAACAAGACGCACTCGGACAGCAAGGACTAAGGAAGAGTGGCAGCTGGCCGGGACGATGGCGGGGCTCGGTGGTGTGGCCTCATTAAAAAACATTAAAGTGGGCAATGGGCAACATTCCCGCTGTCCAGCTAAGGCAGCGACTCAAAGCCAGTTGCACATTTAAAATGAATTAAAATCAACAATTTAAAGTCCAAAAAGAACGATAAACAAGACTGGGATAAAAGCGAAAATCTCAAGGAATGAAAGTAAAGAAAAACACAAACAAGAGCTGAAACAAAAACGAAATATTGTTAAATTTTCTCACATTTCCTACAAAATAAACAGCATTTTCCGCTCCGCTCTGCACACACACACAAACACACACACCCGCGCCCACGCACACAATCACAATCATTTGTCAATTTTCAAACTTCCTTTCAACAGGAAACCGGAAGCAATCGCCTACAACGCAGCAAAAACCTTTATGAGGAATTAAACAGGAGGAGGAGGAGGAGCTGGGTCTAGGGCATGGATGTGGGATAAACAGGAAGCTCTTTAGATCCTTCATTGGGACTTACCGGGGCGGGGGATCAGCCTGAATCTCGCACACAACCTCAACGGTCTCGTCCTTGGAGGCACCAATTAATATAACGCGGTCGGAGTGCTTGCAAATGGGTGTATCTGTAATAAAGAGATTGAGATTATTTACAGAGGGGTAATGTCCTGATTTTTTAATTAATAAATAATACCTAAAGGATACATTATATAAAAAATATATAAAAGAACAACTATAAACTAAAATACTAGTAAATATTAGTTGGTTTCGTGTTACTTCGTTTTAATTTTATTCACAGGTCTTTAATAGAGCTTCTTGTGTTAAGGAAGATTTTAAAAGTAAAAAACAAAATAAAATATCTTTAAAATATATATAAGTATATAGGCTTCCCAAGAACTCATCCAACGTAAAATCGAAGATAAGTCGACACCGTGAAATGACACAACGTGGCCGTAAAACGGAACATTTCCGCTTTCTATCACCTGTTGAATGACAAGCCAGATGCCTTATCAGCTGTAGGACATTAAAATGTTCTGAAAATCGCTGGGAAACGAGCCTCGGTATTTGGTTTGTGTGTGTGTGGGCGTGGCAGGTGAAAAACGCACAAAAGTGATTTAGACAGCAGGGACCCAGGGAGGGCGTGACGCCTCCGCATTAGTCAGTCAGGCCGAAAGGGACGAAGAGGCGAACAGGAACGGAGTGGCAGGGTCCCGTCCCTTGCCTGTCTCCTTTACGGGGAATTAATTAATGTGGCAACATGATTTAGTACTTCCCCGTTAAATAGGCGTTCCATAAATGTTAAAGGATTATTAGCTGACAGCACACGTGGCGTATGCGTAATTTGCTGTCGTCGGTGAGTCCTTCAAACTGACTTTCAGCCCCCTTGTCCCCTTGGCACAACTTGAATTTCTGATGAATTGTTTATCTTCAAAAATGTACACAAAAACCAAGGGGGCGTAATTAATTAGCTGGAAAATTACGCCCAATTTTGGGCATCCAGCTGATGTTGTTGCTGCTGCTCCCGACATTTGCATTATACATTCTGAGAGAGGGGAAAGGGAGAGGAAGAGGGAAAGGGAAGTATGTGGTGTGATTACTGGTCGCTTTACTAATTAAGCAGTTCTTAAGCGATGGTGTGGGATAAACGAGCTGACCTACTTGGTGGGATTATGAAAGAAATTCAATGAGGTTCTCTGTGGGCAATTCCCTGGACAAAACAGCAACAAGTTTCAGGGTCTCGGCCAAATGTGGTTTTTGTCATCAAAGCCGAAGGTAATTTCAGCCAAATTATGACTCATTATAATTCTCTTTCATCTATTCCTCGATAATGTGCAAGCTAATTATTTGGATTAGGTTTATTTCCTGGACTTGCACGAATAGTAAATTAAGCTTCAACTGAACTTAATTTTATTTATGTACTTTCATCTATTGAAAAAATAATTATAACTGAAAGTAAGTGATTAAATGGAACCCACCACCAACAGAATTAGTTAATCCTTTCCCGATTTTGTTCTAATTTGAACTTTTCAACAAAGCAGATATCAGGATATTTCTGAGTGCAGCCGATACACCCGAAGATAGGACTTGGACAGTGGCAGCATTCCGGCACTGCGATGGCGGCGCACTCCATTTAATTTATGGTTCACAGCCATGCTCCTGTCAAAATGTGAGTGCCTGTGTGCGAAGGACTTCAGCCGGAGCAGCAATTTGTACGACTCAAGGCTGCGGAAAAGCCAGTGCAGCAGCAGCAAGTACATGTGTATCGCTCGCAAGCAGACTAAGCAACTGCCCCGGCTCATCATCCTCCTCATCAGGCCGGGCGTCTGTCAAACTGCTTAAATTTAAGCCGTGGCAGGGCGGGAGGAGGCGGAGCACAGGCGGCGAACGATGTGATGCCTCATAAGTTGCAACATTTCGCGGGCTGTTAAATTGAAGCACAATTCCTCCGGCAGTTGCAGCTGCGATGAAATATGGCCAAAGCCAACGCATGTGGCAAGCATATGAAAGCGGAGCAGCCAAGGCAGACAAACGAAGCCGAGCAAAATGTTGTATTTATGCAAAAAGCGGAATGAAAAATATTTTTTTGCCAGCCTTGACGTGCAACTGCGCCAAGACTCCGGACGGAGCTCAGCAGAAAATGGTTGGGGGGAAAAAAATAAATAAGAGCAGCCAGCAGAAGAAAAACGCAAATTGCAATACATCAAATGAGTCGTGGATGCGGGCCAGGGCCAGGGGTATATTCGGTTCCCGGCTGCGACGGCTGCAGCCCTGACTTTATGATAAGAAAACAGACGAGCTCCGGCTCCGAGTGGCAGGCACTATTCCGGGAGACGAGGAGCGAGCGACACTGCCAGATAGATGATGCATTCAAACAAAGTGCCGCTTGGCAAATTTATGCTTAAAATCGCTGACGCATCACAGCGCCCGAGTGAAGCAGGATTTCTGTTTAAACAGAAACAGTGTCCTGCCAAAGCAGTGAGCACTCAGCTAAGTGCTCTTTCACAAGCTCCAAGTTTTCGTGTACGTGAAAAAAAAAATTCAATCCCATTTACTGATCATGGAAAAGGCTTTATTTAGTTTTGCTTTTTTCTGAGAGTTGCCAAGAAACTATTAACTAATTAATAATTTTTCCAAATAATACTTACACTTCACCCGCAGCGGAAGCTGATTGCTGACCGTCTCGCCCTCGTCGTTAATGGCACTGCAGGCATAGTTCCCGGCATAGTGCTTGGTGATCTTCTGAAGGACCAGACTTTGGTTAGAGCGAATTACGCGGGCAGATGTATTATGCTCCAGATGAATGCCCTAAAGATAAAAGGATAATAAGGATAAAAATAGCAAGGCAAAAATTGCAAAATTATCTTGTCCATATCTTGTCATTATTTACCCCTTTAAGATCTTATTAGGTATGTACCTTTAATATTTGCCACTCTGTTATAATAACTTCCCTCTTAACTAAGCTCCACACAATATGTTATTTAAAACAAATCAAATTTCTCCCTTAATTTAAACATTTTTAGTTTTTATTGCTCATACTGCCTTGTATCCTCATATATACTATGTTGTTTTGTTGGCAAATCAGTTAATCTATGCATAAATCACAAATAATGCTGTAATGGATCACTCAGCTTTTACTGCTACCAACTATAATCCGGTCCAAAATTGCTCGAGTTCGAAATTCAATTTGACAAAATCCGCTAAAATTCAGAGCCACACGAGCAAACATTGTCTCCTCCCCTCGGTCACCCCGGATCCCGGCATTGATGTAGAGTGGGAACTTGGTCTGAGTGATTGCCAAGCGAATGCGGACTGCAGTTGAGCGACGGCAAAATCAATGCCGCAAATCCCAAAACTATTTTACCCAAAATGGCATATCCCAGGACCACCCCCCCGCCGACCCCAAAAACCGCCTCACACACACACACACAGAGAGAAGCGGACAGACCACGGGAATTGAAATGAGCAAATGCAGCGCATCCGAGATCCCGTACATCAGGACATCATCGACATCAGCGGCGGCGACTCCCAGAGCAGCCACCTCAACGCATACGCAACCTGCCATGTTATTGACACTTGAACAGAAATGAATGCAAGGAGCCAGCCAAGCAGACAGCCCGGTATGCCTTTTAGTGGTTTGGCTTGGTTCAGGCCGGATCCGAGTGGATTGGACTGCATCCCGTCGCCCGTCGCCCCGACTCCTGCTGGGAGTCACCCACCCCACACCCCACAAACCCCGTGGTGCGACCTACATTATGCAGCCACAACAGTTTCCGCCATTGAGGATTCGATTGTACGTGACACTCGAAGTAAACATCGTCGCCTTCCTTGATATCATCCGGTGTCAGAGTAGAGCCCAGGCGCAATGTCACCAAAGGTGGATCTGCAAAGAGGAACGAGAAAGCAAGTCAATTAGTCGTGTATTGGACTGCGGTGAGTAACGTAGTTGTTTTCTAGGAGCCTAAGGATATATTAGCTGAGTTTCCGAGTCTCTCTTGGTAGGTCTCTTTAAATAAAAAAATAAAGGAAAATCGCAAAATAATAACGCTCTAAAATCTGTATATTTATGTTAACTATAAAACCTGTCAAGAGATCCAGGAGTCAGACAAAACAGTGCAAACAAACTGTCTGTAGTTACGTAAATAGTTAAATACAAAAGTTTTATAATTACAAGTTTTAAATTAATTTTAAAATATATTAATTCCAAATGTAAACCCTCCATTTCCCAAGAATTATATGCGAATTTTGGCTATACCTCTGCTTATTCCAAAAGCAAATGACTTGGCGTACATTATCTGTCCCCTGTACTGTCTTGTCATTGCCCAAAAGAGCCGCACACTGTCTCGTGATCAGGCTGATTTAATAGTTTTTGCAAATATGAGCGATTTAGAGCAATAACGGCAGCGATGTGAGGCAGCAGCCAAGAGTTATGACGACACAGCGACGACATCCGCCCATCGACCGCTGTTTGCCAACATGTGTTGCCGCTTAAGTCGTTTGAATTTGCTTAACGAGCCACAAACTTTGCGACAAACAGAGACCAACATCAGCAAGGACCCGAGCAAGGAGCAAGAAGCCCGAACCAAGCCAAGAACCAGACCAGACCCGGAAAGGGACCAAGACCAGGACCAAGCTAAGGATCGGGACAAGACCCACAACGGGAACGAGCCGCACGTGCCAACCTTAATATTGCTGAGTTATTGGCGGACAAAACCAAGCGCCAACAGTCAAGAGTTGGCCAAGCCCAAGACCAAGCCAAAGCCAAAAAGTTCCCTTCCGCCTGCTGAAAACTTTAGAATGGCCTGGAAAAGTTTTGCCAGGCACGGGTGGCACTTTCCGCTTCTCCTGCGACGAGGGTCCGTCCGCCGCTCCGACGGGCGTCTGCCAATCAGGAAAAGTGCCCAAAGGGCTGCGAAAACTCTTTTGGTGGAAAAGTCGCGCCGCGTATTTCCGCACACATGTTGCAGGCCATTTTTGTGATTATCATTTACCGTTCCACCACGAATACCACCACCCCTCGCCGCCCTCTTCCGCCCTTTTTCCTTTCCCTTCGATCGATGGCGGAGCGGAAGTCAACGGTTGCCCGAAATTTATGTGCCAGCGAAGGCTGTTGGATTATGGCAACTGCCTCGCGGGATTTGTTGGAGTTTTAAAGCATGTCAATATTAAAGGTGTGCGGAATTTAAAGAGTATTAAAACGATACAAAAAATCAAGGTAAAAATCCTCAAGTCAGTAATTGGGCTCTCCGATATCAAAGAGGTAAATTAACATCAGTCGGCTCTGCTTTAATTGTTGAAAGAAATGTGTTTAATCTACTTTAGATTTCGAATTTTTCTTGACCTACTGTGACTGCCAAGAAGTCGCTAATCTGAAACCCAAAAAAATAATTATGAAACAAGTGTTGGAGTATTTCAATAGCTATAAATGCAGACTAAAATATCGTCCTTATGATTTAATAAGAAAAGTAGGAGAAAGAGCTTGTATTAAATCCGAAGTTCATAATAAAAATGTATTAAATATTTAATGTTTTAATAAACTATTTTAATAGTTCAACAAAATAAGCCATCGCTGCACTCATTTTCCAACACTAATTGTTAGAGTTTTAATGATTTTTATGCCTTTTTGATCAAATTGGCTGTGAAATTTATTTCAAAGTCGATGTCGTCCACGTTACCAGAACAATTCTCTGTTTCTGATTTTGTTTCCAAAAAAAAACAAAAACCAAAAAACCAAAAGGAAACTTGAGTCAGGAAAATAAGTGAACAAAGAAAAAGTAGTTATAAAAGAAAGTAAGTGAATAAACAAACTATTAAGTGGACAGTGCCTTAAAAACTATATCTGAGAAGGAGGCAATGGCCCAAGGAGATGGCGGAGGAACCAAATCGGGTCGTAAAAGGGCTTCGCAAAAAAGACAAAAGTCAACGCCCAATCCTGAAGTTCATAGCAACTCAAAGGCTTTGGCAAATACCGAAGGTTCTCCAGAATTCGTTGCCTATTCTGGTGCCCGGTACAACCCGAGAGCCAAAAAAGACAACTCATCTCCATCAACATCAAGGCTTTCAAATTCAAATTCTGTCAAAAAACCCAGAGCACGATACTCGCAAAAAAATCAAAATGCAGAAAAGTCGAAAAAAACTAAAGGTGTTTTGCCGAATGAGTCTGAAGACAGTTCACAATCTGATGATGAAGGCACAATTCAACAGAGAGCATTTCCAACCGAATCCAAACCAAGGACCAAAGTCGACTCAAAGAAAATCGAAAAAGAAAAGCAGCCCCTCGAGTCGCCTATTCAGGGAGGATCCCGCAGGTCCCGGAAGAAAGCGTCTGCCGGTAAGGATATTTCCACCAATTACAACCTAGAACCTAGATGCTCACCATTTTATTTTATTATAGCGTTGAACTCCAAATTCAATTCAAAGGTTATTAACGAAGTAGTAGCGTTCAACGGCTCCCAAACGTCCAGTAAGAAGTCTAACCAAGGTAAGAATATTGATTGCATGAAGGACTCAGGACGTTCTCGAACCGATTTTATTGTAGAGCCGGACTTGACCATCAAATTCGAACCAACCCAAGTTATCAAGAGGGATGAAAAAGGCTTTCAGAGAGGTCCACAAACACCCGGGAAGAAGGCAAACTATGGTAAGGATTAATTGAAGGCAGCCTTAGGACGTTCACGATTCGATTTCATTTTAGAGTCGAACTTGTCCAACAAGGCTATCAAAAGGGATGAAAAATACTCCCAGCTACCCTTGCAAAGAGGTTTGCAAACACCCGGGAAGAAGGCGACCCAGGGTAAGGACCTTTCTAATAACATAATACGGGCAAACTCAGGACTTTCACGAAGCTATTTTATTGTAGAGTCGAACTTGATCATAAAATTGGATGCAAACAATCTTACCAAAAATGAAGCTAAAGGCTCCAAGCAAACCTTTCAGAGAGGACAAATGTCTAAGAAAAAGGCTCCCGGTAAAGATGTTTCCAACAACTGTTTAAAGGCAGATTTAGCAGTTTCGTCAACTACAAAACAAAACTCGTCTATCTTCGATATAGAAAAGGATATGATAAAGGAACCGATAAACATTCAGATACCTATTCAAAAGGGTTCCCATAACTCGAGGAAAAGGGCTCCCGGAAAAGATGTTTCCAACAACTCTTTAAAGTCAGCCTTAGCAGCTTCGCCAACTGCAGAGCTAAACTCATCCATATTCGCTATAGACAAGGATATAATAGATAAACCAATAAACAATAAGTTACCTATTCAGAAGAGTTCCCAAAACTCGAGAAAAAGGGCTCCAACTGAAGATTTTTCCAGCAACTGGTTAAAGGCAGCCTTAGCAGCTTCGTCGAGTACAGAGCAAAACTCATCCATATTCGATATAGACAAGGATCTAATAGATGAATCGACAAACCCGAAGTTAGCTATTCAGAACAGTTGCCAAAACTCGAGAAAAAGGGCTCCGGGTAAAGATGACTCCAGCAACTGGTTAAAGGCAGCCTTAGCAACTACAGAGCCAAGCCCGTCTCTCTTCGATATAGACAAGGATTTGATAGAGGAACCAGCAAATACAAAGTTACCTTCTCAGAAGGGGTCCCAAAGCTCGAGAAAAAGGGTTCCCTGTAGAGATGTTTCCAGCAACTGGCTAAAGGCAGCTTTAGCCGTTTCTTCAACTGCAGAGTCAAACTCATCCATGTTCGATATAGACAAGGATATGGTAGAGGAACCGATAAACACAAAGTTACCTATTCAAAAGGGTTTCCAAGACTCAAGAAAAAAGGCTCCTGGTTAGAATTTTTACCCTAAGTGCTTACACACTTTATTAACAATTTTTTGGTTTATTAACAGAGCCAAACTCGCGAAATCGATTCGAACCAAACAAGATTATCAAAACGGAGGACGGTTACGCTCATTGGGGTTCCCAAGACTATAGGAAGGTGGGTCCCGGTAAGGATTTTTACAGAAAATGGTTAGAGGTACTCTCCAATTAATTTATTTAATAACAGAATCAAACTCGTGGGTCAAATGCAAGCCGGTTAAGATTGCCAAGACTGAAGTAAAGCACTCCGAACTACCTGTTCAAAGCGGCTCGCAGGGTTCTAATAAGATGGCTTCCAGTAAAGAGACAAACGCGTACACATTCGATATGAAAAAAGTGGCTTCCGGTAAGAGTTTCTCCACCAGGAAGTTAGAGAAGGCATATCAAGCAATTACAGAGATAGTTCCGAATTACGCTGAATTCCATCCCAACCGTATAACCGAAAATCAAATATCACCTCCTCAGTTGGGTTCCCAAGGCAACAAAAAAGAGGCTCCCAGTAAGTTAATTTATCCTCCAAGTGGTTATATCTACCAATGGATTTCATTTTAGCGTCAGACTTGTGGTCCGCCTTGGATCTCATCGACTTAAATGAAGGACGAGACTCGGACCCCATTAAGTTGGGTGACCACAGCTCCAGAACGAAAACGACCCCCGGTAAGCAATTTTCTAGCAAGCGATTAAAGAACAACTCAGCAGCAATCAATATCGTTATAGAGTTTGACATTTTCGCCAGTTTCGACCCGAGCCTCTTTATAGAAGAGCAGGATTTTTCCACCCAAATAAATCCGGACATGCCCAACAAAAAGCGAGGTCAATACCCAGAGTCAAATATTCAAATCGATCATAAGAAAGTTATTAAAAATGAAGTTCAAGACCCAGAGTCACCTCAGTATTTGCCCAACCAATTCAATCCAAATATGACCATCAAAAGGGAAGGTCAATTCGATCAGAAGAAAGTTATTAAAAATGAAGTTCAAGATCCTGAATCACCTTCTCAGTATTTACCCAACCAATTCAATCCTGAGTTAGCTTTTGAATTCGATCAGGAGGAAGTTATCAGAAATGAAGTTCAAGACCCACAGTCACCTCCTCAGTATTTTCAAAACCAATTCAATACAAAAATGGCCATCAAAAAGGAGGTAACTATTAAATTCGATCCAGAGGAAGACCTAGAGTCACCACAGTATCCGACGAAGGTTATTAAAAATGAAGTTCAAAGTCCTGAGTCACCTTCCCAGTCATTGCCCAACCAAATAAATCCGAACGTGATCATTAAAAAGGAAGTTCAATTCTATCCGAAGAAAAACGGAGCCCAAGAACCAGAGTCACGCCAGTATTTGCCTAACCAAATCAATCCGAACATGACCATTCAAAAGGAAGTTCAACACAAAAGGATAACTATTCCCTTCAATCCGAAGAAGGTGATCAAAAATGAAGTGCAAGAGAAAGAGTCACTTCCTCAACCCAACCAATTCGTTCCCAAGAAGGTTATCACAAAGGTAAAGCCTGCCTCCGATTTACCTTATCGGTGTGTGTCCCAACAATCAACAAGTCCACCAAGGGATTATATGGCTGATGAAAACTCTTGGGCCAATTTAAGTCCAAACATGTTTAAAGTGGAACAAGTGGTGGACACCAACTTCCCCAATGAGTGGTTCGCTGAAGGTCTAGAAATGAGGCAAGCACCAGTGCAAACTTCAGGTATTCCGCCTTCAGAAAACATGACATCGCAATGGCAAGCTTCCACCAATAACAGAGAGCTCATGCGTCAGGCCGAAAAAGATTCCAGCTGCACAGGTAGTAAGGACTACGGCTCTTTAGATCAAAATAAGACAAGTGTGCAGCCGAATCATCACTACAATGGTCTGGGCTTTGATGTTGTGTACAATCCCTATGCAAAATTAGAACCCCAAAACGATGCCAGTAACAGCAGCAGGGAGGCCGCCATGGATGCCCGCTTGGGTGCTGAATTGGCTTCGTTGTTTTCAGGTGGAGAGCCGATGCCCGAGCCAGAGAAGGACTCTGCAGGCGCCAAGGAAGCGGAGGCTGCAATCGATGCTCGTCTGCAGGCGGAACTCGACTCTTTGCCGTTTGTGGAGGCACCAGTGGAGGCCGACGACTTTGTGGACGACCTGCTCAAATCGTTTCTAAATCCTGTCCAGCAGGCACCGAAGCCAAGCAATGCAGTGGCAAGTGTGGTACCTCCCCCAAGCAATCTGCCCAAACCTTCTCCCATCGTTGCAACAAACAAGGCCATCAAGGTGGTCAATGTTCAGAAGCCAATCCAGCAGCCAGTAGCTGGGAACAAGAATCGTCCCTTGTCCCAAGTGCCAATGGTCGCACAGGTAACAGATCTTCAGGGGCAGGTTTTGTCCCTGACCTATACCACGGCCCCAGACGGACTCGTCACCAGTGTGTCCACCACTGCCACAAAAACGCCGCTGACCCAGGCCAACGAGCTGCAGAGTCTAACGGCCGCCCAGTTGCACCAGATACTGCAGAGCGGACAGCCCTACTTGGCCCTGCCTATGATAGTGCCCGGTGGCCAGGAGGAAGGAGACCTCGGGCTCAAGGATACAGCTGGTATCGTTGCGCCAACCGGGCAGGCTGTCGAGGACGAGGAAGTCGACTACGAGGAAATCGGAGTGGCCGACACCTTTGCGGAATACTGGCCCAGTAAGCTAAAGTTTGGAATGTCACATCCGGATCCCGTGGTGGAGACGGCGACGCTTTCTTCGGTGGAGCTGCCCGACATCACCTACCAGCTGGCACTAAGCCCAAGGACTACCAGCTGCCTTAGTGCCCTTCAGCTGGAGGCGGTGGTCTACGCCTGCCAGGCTCATGAGCAGATTTTGCCCAGCGGAGAGCGTGCCGGCTTTCTGCTGGGCGACGGAGCCGGTGTGGGCAAGGGCAGGACCATAGCCGGTATCATCTTTGACAACTACATGAAGGGCAGAAAGCGAGCCCTCTGGGTCTCCGTTTCGAATGACCTGAAGTTTGATGCCGAGCGGGATCTGCATGACATCGGTGCCGACGACAAGGTCCATGTGGTGGCCATCAATAAGTTCAAGTACAGTCGCATAGACTCCGAAGACAATGAGAACTTCAAGAAGGGCGTCATATTTTGCACGTACACAGCGCTCATCGGCGAATCCGTGACGGCCAACTCCAAGTACAAGACTCGACTGCGCCAGTTGGTCAATTGGCTTGGCAAGAAATTCGACGGGGTTATTGTGTTTGACGAGTGCCACAAGGCCAAGAACCTGAGCCTAATGAACGTGGGCAAGTCCACGAAGACGGGCACTACTGTGCTGGACCTGCAGAAGCTACTGCCACAGGCCAGAGTGGTCTACGCCTCGGCCACGGGAGCCAGCGAGCCCAGGAACATGGCCTATATGGTGCGGCTGGGCTTGTGGGGTCCTGGCACCGCCTACTCGGAGTTCTTCGAGTTCGTCAATGCCGTGGAGAAACGCGGCATTGGAGCAATGGAGATTGTGGCCATGGACATGAAACTCAGAGGGACTTATATTGCCCGGCAGCTCAGCTTTAAGGATGTGAGCTTTCGCATCGAGGAGGTGCCCATGTCGAAGGAGTTTCGGAAGACATACAATCTCGCCGCCGAGCTGTGGGCGGAGATCAACAAAAAGTTCCTGAAGGCCTGCCGGCTGATGTGCATCGAGAACCGCGTGCAGAAGATAATCACTTGCCAGTTCTGGTGCGCCCATCAGCGGTTCTTCAAGAACCTGTGCATCGCCTCCAAGGTGAATCACGTGGTCAAGATGACGCGGCAGGCCACGCGTATGGGCAAGGCAGTGGTCATCGGTTTGCAGTCAACGGGGGAATCGCGCACCCTTGAGCACCTTGAACGCCACAACGGCAGGCTGAGCTCCTTTGTGTCCACCTCCAAAATGATCATCCAATCCTTCGTGGAGAAGCACTTTCCGGCACCGAAGCGCGACTCCTTCCACCGTCTGCTCAACACTGGCGAGTTTGAGCCTGAGCCAAGATACCGTCCGCCGCGAGCCAAGAAGGCCAAGATGAGTAACGACTGGTTCGACGATGACATGGACGCCGAGGCGGGAGAAAGCGATATCGAGATGTTTGAGAACAACTTGACCGTGGACGATGATCGGATCAAGTCGGGGCGAAAGAGACGGGGAAGACCGCCCAAAACCGAAAAGGGTGAGTTTTTAGACAGAAGATTAAATCCATCTACTAACACCCAACCTTCCCCCTTATGCAGTCGAGAAGATAACCATGCAGGAGCGTATCCTTCAGCATCTCTGCAACAATATGCGGGCCCAGGACAACGATGGCGATGCCACGTACACCTTCGACAACACAAAGCTGCAGAAGGCCAACATCACCGAGCACGATGTGGAGCGGTGCATCCGAGCGAGAGAGATGCTATTGGACAAGATCGAGGTCCTGGGCCGACGCATGCCGTCCAACACGCTGGACAAGCTGATCTCGGAGCTGGGCGGCACCAAGCTGGTGGCCGAAATGACTGGCCGCCGGGGCAGAGTGGTCCGAACGGAGTACGACGGCTACAAGTACGAGCCGCGCTGCGAGAGCGACACCTCCATGGACCTGGTCAACTACCGGGAGAAGCAGCGGTTCATGCTCGGCACCAAGCACGTGGCCATCATCTCCGAGGCGGCCTCCAGCGGAATTTCGCTGCAGAGCGACAAGCGTGTGTCCAACCAGAGGCGACGCCTTCACATCACCCTGGAGCTGCCGTGGAGCGCCGACCGGGCCATCCAGCAATTCGGTCGAACGCACCGCTCTAACCAGGTCAACTCACCGGAGTACGTCTTCGTCATCACTGACCTGGCCGGCGAACGGCGCTTCGCCTCCACGGTGGCCAAGCGGCTAGAGAGCCTGGGAGCCCTTACCCAGGGCGATCGTCGGGCCACCGATGCCCGGGATCTCTCGCAGTTCAACATTGACAACAGCATCGGGCGGAGTGCCCTCGAGAATGTGATGCAGCAGCTCACCGGGGAGAAGCCACTGGACCACGCCAGTGTGCCCGCCTCCTACAAGGGTGACTTCCTCTACGACTGCAGCGTGGCCATGGCGGGCGTGGGAATGCTCAATGTGCGCGAGGAGAACAAGGTGAAGCTGTTCTCCGTGGAGAAGGACAGCAACAACATATCCAAGTTCCTCAACCGAATCCTCGGCTGCCGCGTGGAGGTGCAAAACGCCCTGTTTAAGTTTTTTTTGGACAAGATGTACTCTCTGATCATGCAGATGAAGCGCAAGGGTCACTTCGACCTGGGTATCCTCGACCTCGACGCTCACGGAGCGTGTGTGAAGTCTGTCAAGCTGATGAGGTTTATTCGGAAGCATGCCACAGGCACGGCGGCCACTGAGTTGCACACGGTGACTGTGGAGCGGGGCATGTCCTACGAGACGGCCTTGGCAAAGTGAGTTTAGTCCTTTCCCCCGAACTAACTCTATTTTACTCGTTCTCCATTTCCCCAGGTACCGCAAGGAGGGCCGCCACGACCACGACGGCTTCTACGTGCTGCAGCAGCTGCGGCACAACAAGAACTCCGCTATTCTGTGCCTGCAGGCCAAGTCCAATGCGCCCGAAGGAGCTGCCACCACCTCCAGCAGCAAAGTCAGCCTGCAGCTGTACCGTCCCAACACGGGGCCTCAGGTGCGCCTGGAGACGCTGGGCTCCATCTTGACGCGCTACGTGAAGGTGGAGCCAGAGGCGGCCCGCGACTTCTGGCAGCAGCAGTACGATGTGTGTCTGGACAAGTGCTCGCACATCTACTGGAACCGCGTCTGTCCCTTTCCGACCGGCTGCGAGGTGGGACTTCGCGTGCGACCCTACCACGTCCTCTCCGGACTCATGCTGCCCATCTGGGATCGGATCGAGCTGATACTCGAGAAGAGCGGACACAAGATCCAGATCATACGCGTCAAGACCGATGTGAACAAGAAAATCGTGGGCACCGTGGTGCCGCACGGCGTCTACGATGCCCTGGTGGCCGATTTGTCCACCGACTCCATTGTGGAGAGCCATTAATATGACGACGCTACCAGATATGGCGAGGCCATCCATCCCATCCCATCCCAGGCCGGGTCCCGCCTTTAGCCGGTTTCTATTGCCACTTTAAAAATATCAACTCAAATCGTGGCATTCACTGCAATACACATGCCGTAAGCTTTTTCCTTCTCAAAAATGCCAGGCACGCTCCACCAGCCCGCCGAGGAGCAGGGACTTGGAGCAAGGATACACGGAGCAGGGACACACGGAGCAGGGACACGGAGCTGCTCCCGGTCATAAACAATGGCCACAAAAGCACAAACGGGCAGACACTTACAGCCCGTCTGCGTGCGTATGTGATTCATACGTATTGTTGCGAGGGCTGCCACACGTACACTTGGAGAATTTATCTGGTCTTACTCAGTAGAATAGCTAACAAAAAAACATAATCTAAAAGGCAAACTAACTTAATTTAATTTAATTTCCCATTAATAGATCGTATTTTATACGTTCTATAGATCGGAACATGCATATAACTCGAACAATCTCTTCATAAATGTCTTTAGTAACAGGTTCCATATTGGATTTAAACTTTTACTTCCGTTAAACAACTCTTTTTATAAATTAAATTAATAAAAACAATAAACACTTTAATTGTAATAATTTCTAAATTTATTCCCAACTGATTCACGCAACAACATTGCTATAATAAATACATTCAAATTTATTTCAATATATTCCCTATTATAAACCATTCCTGATTAGGTTAAAATATATTTTCAGGATGCAATGTATTATTTTTTTTTACTGTACAGATTCTATTTCAGTCCTGCACTCTTGGGGGAATCTGCACAGCGTCTGTGATTGCATTGCATGTTCTGTCTTGTTCCCATTGCTAGGATACCAACTAGAGGAGACCCTCCCTCGGATACATTATAAATTTTAAAAGGAGCGTGTCACACATGCGAGATATAAACAAAATGTACAATGGCAGTCGGAGGAGAGCGCGAGCAGGGCAACGATTGGCATAAAGCATGACCAAATGGCCTTGGCAAATGTCGTGCCTAAGAAGCCAAAACGCAGTTGGCATAATAACTCACGCGTGATGCAGATATCGCAGAGGCAACAAAAACAAAGACATCAAGAATTACAACGAATATAAATTTTACATGTGCTTAAATTAAAAAAACAGTGCCATTTGAAGAAATGTACAACTTGTATTCTATTGTCCATAAAATGGATAAGTTTATGGGTTTAAAATCTTTCTTCGAATGATGAGGTTTAAATTGTCAATGAAAATATTATAAATTTAATTCCTTGATAATAATTATTTTCAATATTAAATTTTAAATGAAAAAGTCACAAATCATTGAGAAATTTCTTGTCAGCCTTGATTTGAGAGTCATCTGTTCCCAACAGTATAAACCTGAGATATTTGTGAGAAAATTAAAAAACACACAGTGGTTTTGGAATTTTCTGGAAAAACACAAAGTCTGGCAAAACAACAGAGCTTTCGCAAGGCACAAACAGTTGAGCACACACTCCGGTGTGTGTTTATATGGGTTTGTTGTTCCTGTACGTGCCTATCATAAACTTTATTTGCGCCAACGTAGCTGCAAAAAAAAATAAAGCAAAAAACAAAAAAACAAACGCAAGCAAGGACGGTAAGGAGGAGCAGCGGCAATCGCTTTAACGTGGCCAAAAAACAAACAAATAAAATATAAAATTCTAAAACATAAAATATGCGCCTGTAAAGTATGTGTGGAGCATAAAAAATATAATCATATTACGCTATACACGTAATGTATATATCTATATAGTCATATGGGCGCAGGGGAACGGAACGGAATTTCGTTTGGCGTAACCAGTAATTTCTTGAGGGGGCGTGTGCCATCATTTCAGATTGAAGTTAACAAAATATTCATATTTTAACAAACGAAAAGTAAAAGAAAATGCCATTACGTGATGACCTCGAATCAAAGGCGGGGAAAACGGGGAGAGGGAGCTCGCACACACCACGTGGCGTATACGTAACGCAACCGAGTTTGACTCTCTTCCCTGCCGACACTTCTGGCCCGAACTTTACGATGTCCGCAGTACGTCCCTGATGGCTATGTCGGGGCCATGGAACACGGATTGAAGTAGCTTAACGTGGGACTTACAATTATTGAGAGATTTCATTAAATTTTCAGGTAAAATCTGATGGCGGTAAAACAATTTTCGACCCAATTTCGTATCTCCACTTTGCCAAGTTATTTTTATTTATTTTTATGGGGACAGGGGGCCACTTCAAAAGTCCTTCATTTAATTTAAGCGACTACCATATATTTTGTTAGCCCACATATTTCATTTGTAGTCGCTCCCCCCGCCGGTCGGAGTACGCTGTTTTGGCCCTTTGGCAAATTATTCACAATTTGTCATTTGTCTTTGATTTATTTGCATTTTAAAGGCTTTCAACGGCAGCGATGGCGATGGCGACATCGCCGACGTAATAAATTTCAGCCTGGTCCTGTCCCAGGCCCAGGACTGTCTACCTTTTGGTAGCTGTCGGCAATGGTTTTTCTTTGCCGATGGCCCTCCTTCGGCCTCCGCCCGGCGCTCCTTTCGGGAGGACCTTCCGCCGCTTCGCTCATACTTTAGACTTAAGCACAATTTGTAATACTTACAAACGACATTCAATTTCCACATGGTCTCCAAATACAGGCCATTCACATTTGGATTTTCCGCACGGCATGTTATCGATTTGCCATCGTCGTCTGTGGTCGGCACAAAGCTCAGCTCGGAGCGTGTCGAGTTCTTTGATATGTCGTCCTGTAAGGAAAAGAAAGTGGAAAAAGTGCACAGAAAATATAAGAAAATGTTTCTGCATTAATTAAGTTTTCCCAAGCAAGCCGGGACCGGTCGAGACTGAGCCTCAGACCCTGCCTTAGGCCAGCAGAATTTCCTTTTGGCTTGGCCCCTTTTGTGCTTTTTTGCTTACAAATTTGTCGAAATATTTTATGTTTGCAATTTAAAATTTATTAGTATGTTTGTTCGGGTTTTATGTGCCACGTGAGGGTGAGGTTGAGTGTGTGGGGTGTGTGTGCGCGTATGTGCTTGCGGGGTATTATAAATTTAATGGCAGAAAGGGACACCAGCAAGGCGTCACACAATTAGTTGAGCTTCGTTCTCCCCATAGTTGGCATGGCCATAAAGGGTTCTTCCCCGCAACCCGAGTAAGCAGTTCACACATTTCTCGAATTGCTCTAAGGCAGGGCTCGCCGAGATATGTGGATGCCGGGTGGCGGTTTGTGGGTGTTAAGGTGCTGGCAGTTAGCAGCCACATAAATCCCTTCACTCGGTGGCACAATATGATCGATTGGACGATAAGTTCAATTATTCTACTGACCGGCGGTCATTTTCGTTGTGCTTCTTCTATAAAAACTTTGATGTTTTCTTTTAATATTTAATTTTCGGTTGAGCCACAAAATGTTGGTTTTAAATCATAAGTTCGTTTAAAAACTTTATTTAATAAGTTTTTATCTACGCTCTTGATTTAAGATTATAATTCATTGCAAAATAAAGCACATAAATAGTTTAAGTTGCTACTAATTGTAAGAAAAAACTATTCAAAAATATATAAATACCGTTTATTTTATTTCATTCATTATGAAAACCAATTTTTGAAATAAATATATCCATTTCACTGCCTCAAAAATTAATCATCAAATGTTAGCCAAAAACAACTTCTGGTAAAAAATATATTCATACGAAGAAAAGATCGCATAACTAATATTTATATATTAAAATTATTAAAATAGCATTTTCCATTTTAATAAACCTTTTTTTTAAGACTTTAAATTATTAGTAATTACTGGGGCTCCTCTGACCTACTCATAATGAGAATTAAGAGTTAAAATCAATATTTAACTATATTTTTTATACATAATTAATTTTATTTGTATTACTCATAAATATGTGTGTGTGTTTATAAAAAAAAAAAAAAATTAAATTCATATAAAGAAATGTATTTTGCCTTGACGTTAAAGAAATATCGCCTGTTTATATTTAAGCCCTTTCTGTTTGGTTAAAAAATTGTTGAAAATATTTAATAAATATTTATTGTTCAGCACTTGGGCCTCCCTTTAGCAAAGACTATTTACGTTCGCAGGCTAAACTTCTCAATTAGACTGTCTGCGGGGCTTTGATTAATGCCTCGCTTCCACGGCTGCATAGAACACCACCCACAGACATATTAGAAACCCCAAAGTAGGGTACGAAAAGGCATGTAAAACATGTTGGATGGCAGGACCGAGGACCGAGGACATCGAGGAATGGGCGTAGGGGCTCTGCCGCATTACGGCAACTTTATGCTACATGAAAACTACTGAAAAACATTTCCGGTCTTTAAAAACATTTGCTCCGGCCCAGACCGAAACGGCAAAGCAATCAGCTAGCATATATATATAGAGGCGGATAGACACGGACATAAACAACGAGCCAGACCTGAGAGGCCCGGCTAGGATATGCCAAAGCAAAACTCGACTCGAGGTCCCGGCACACAAAAATGAATTGCAACAAAATTGCACCAAAACTCCCATAAATTTGTCCAAAGTTAAGGAACAAAAAAATTACAAAAAAAAAAGAAAACAAAACCACACACACAGACAACCGACTTAGAATACCAATGTTTTGTATACCCTAGTGACTTTTATATATAGAAAAATTTAACGATTTAGAAGCATAAGAATTAAAATAAGAAAGAAACCAATAATATTTTTATGAAAGAGTAATTTCCACAGAATTATGTTTATATCTATCATAGAAGATTTTACCAAAAGATGTGTAATACATACATTTTTTTTTTAACTTAATTTTTAAAAAGACTTATAAAGTGCTCACTTTATTTCTATTTCTATATTTCAAGTCATTCAATTGTATAAAAGTTAGGCATCTTTTTACTATAAAGCCTTCAATTTAAAATTAATTGAATTGGATTTTAGTGGATAATTTCCTTGTAAATATTTAAGGGTTAAAGTAAGTAGATAAAAAGTAAACTATTTCTTAAAATTGTATAAATAAATAACAAAAATAAAACTTATTCTCTATCAAGTCCAGAGTCCTGTAAAAATTGATAATACCCTCAGCAAGTTAAAGGGGAAAAAAAAGTGGGATAGCCAAAGGAAAATGCAAAGCGTACTAGAATCGTTTGTGTATTGTGGAGTTTATATCACATTATCTGTGTTTATTCTAACCAAGTTGCGGGGTGTCTGGGGGCTCTGGTCTGGGACCCAGCTGCGAGTGTGAACCACGCCGAGGCACAACAAGTGGGTGGCAGGTCATGTCTGTCCCTACACTATCCTGGCGATGGTGCTGCCGGCGGAGATGGGGGTGGCCACGAGTTACGAGCTCCGTTTGTTTGGCATGACTGTGCAAACACAATAAGTTATCGAGCTGAACGTGAGTCAGTCAACAGCAGAGCAGAGCAACACAGAGCCAGCCAACTAGCTGCGTCGATTGCGGTCATTCCCACCCACTCCAATCTAGTCCATAAAACCAAAGCCACCAGACCCCACTTCCCCTACAAACCCCCATCCAGTGTCACCCAATGCAGCCCGCCCTCTCACCTTTGTGCGGCGTAATTGGCGTTTTCCCTTGTACCAGGTGATGATGGCATTCGGCCGGGAGCCAGAGGACTCGCAGGAAACCTCGTAGCGACGATCGGCAATCATCGAGCTGGGCGGGTCCAGGATTTTCACCACCAGCGGCTTCACTATAATTGGACAGGAAGAACATTCAATTCAATGCAATTGTAATTAAAACTGTTTACCATAATATTTCATGGTCTCATAATTGCAGTTCGTTTTGTACGGCAATCATTTACCAACCACCTTTGGGTTGTGTTTACCAAGTGTGTCACTGTGTGTGTCTCTGTGTGTGCTTGTGCCAGTGTAGTATCAACAACAATTTGTGTCTATTACGTCTCGACAGCTCTCAAGTGCTGCACTTCCTGGCAGGATTATGACTTTGTCCGGCCATTGGCTGCCGTGTCTGCAGCTCGTTGATACTCTGCTCCTTGAGCTCCTGGCGCATTGTGCTTTACGGTTCCACCTTGGTAACACGGTCTAGAATCGTGGTCAGGATTGGGGCTTGGACAAGGGGGGAAAAACGAGGCCACGAGGACCTGACATTCGAGCGTTAACGCCCCCCCATCGACAATGTAATTCTCCAGTTAGCATATAATTATTTAACATCCCTTTATAATGCTACTTAGAGTTAGCATTTAGCCTTGTGGCTCATGAAAAGTCTAAAGCTAAGGTTATAGCTTTAAAGCAGAGCTGCCCAAGATGAGCACTCTAGGGCTCTTACGCAATATACTGACAGTTTTGTAAAGGTTTTTAGAGTATTTTTGTTAAATGTCGTGTACTATGTAGCTTTACTTTAATTATTATATTTTAGATTCGGCTAAGATTTAATGTACTTTCCCTTTAATTTAATTATTTAAACTTCTTAAAGGTCCTTTAAGATCCAATTTAGCAAAGCTTAACACCAGAGTTTAAACAAATATATCAAAGGGTAAAAAGAACACCCTACTTACAGTGCATATCCAGTATGAAGCTCTTCTCCTTGGGCTTATCTAATTGCGTATTCAGTGCCTGACATGTGAATACGGAATTCAAATCGTTGCGCTGCACCGATGGCCACAACAGACGGTTCTCGATAACATCGCCGGAATTGTGCTCGTTTTGATTGTCGACGAGCAGTCCATTTACGAGCCACCGGACCTGCGGTTGTGGCCGACCTATTGGGATAACCCAAAAAAAAATATATATCAGTAGTTGAAGGACGTGGGGGAGAATGTAAGTAGAATGGTTGTAAAAACGAAAAATGGTGCAAATTAAAAAGTCAAGCTTGAGAAAATACCACAAGCCAATCTGAGGGGGCCAAAGCAAGTAAAGCCAAAGCAGACTTTGTGATATTTTCATTTGTAGCCGTTTTTCGTCCTGCGCCGTTTTTTGCTTTTTGCCGGTCAAAGCTTTTAAGGAAATTAACAGGAAATTGTCTAGCCGAGCACACGGATGTGGCTCGTGTGTCGAGTGTAGATGTGTGTGTGTATCGGGGTATTGGGGTTAAGTTCGTCCTTTGTAGTCAGTCAGCTCAACTTTCAACTTACCGCCCACCACACGACAAGTGATAACGATATCGTCGCCCTCCTGCTTGGGCCCCAATTGAGTGCCATTCAGCTGACGACCCCAACGATCCAGGATGATTGGCTGCTCCGGAAGGACTGAGAACAAACAAATGGAATGGAAGGAGGTCAGTGGTAAGTGAGGAGTAAGATGGGTACATTTTTCAATGGCACTCATGAATACGTTTCCAATGTTTCATTTGGGAGCAACACTCACTTATTACTGACAAATTGAAGCGGAAGCTTTGCGTTTGACTGGTGCGAAAGTCCACACGACAGCGGTAAATGCCTTGATCATGACGCTTGATATCCTGCAACAAAAAATTGTAAGTTATTATTTGTGGTTGCAACGGGTGCAAACAGACGATTAGCATGCACACAGAAACAGTCGCTTCTCGAAACACTTTTTCCAGCCTTATAATTTTCCATTATTATTGCATGACACCAGGAGCTCTTGCGGTTAGCATTTGAGGGGGCTTAGAGTCCTCTAGTCCTGTCTGTCACTCTGATTAAATTTGATTTTGGCCAGAATATGTCTCTGTGGGTTCCTGCATGGTTTTCAATAAGCTTTTTCGGTTTATTGTCCATCTGACTGAAAAAGAGAGCTCTCTCAGGAGCTCTCAGCCACTTGTCCTAGTTGGCTTGTTTAATTGTTTAATTTAATTTAATTGGTCGTAGCAGGATTTTGACCAGAAAAATACAATTTTCTGGTTGAAAATTTCCCCAAATAAATCTAGTCTGTGCTAATTCATTTTTTTTTTTAATTAATACTAAACTCTGAAACTAACCTGTTCTTAATAGTGTTTTGTTTTTATTGGAGGATTTGTTGAAGAATTTAGTTAAAGCACTTGTCTTCATATCAAAGCAAAATCATTCAGCGATTACTTTTTAGTTTTTTAAGTTTATTATACGAGATTTGAAGGTTTTCTATAATTTTTTTTTTTTTTAGTTTCATGAGTTCTTACATTTTGAGTTGAAATTGTGAAGAAAATAAAACTTTGAAGTTTTCGTGCTTTATTAAGAATTTTAAACGCTTTTGGCTTCTGGTTAATAATTTAAAAAATTATTTTCTTAATAGTAATCCACAGATTTTCAATTATACATATATTTTTTGTATATTTACAAGGTATATTGCTGTAGAATCATGAGTAGTTAACATATGAATGTGTCCCCAATAAAGTCACACTCTAACCACTTAATTAAATAAAATAAAATGCGACACCTAATTGAAAGGAGATAGGTTTTTAAAATATTATTTTCAATCTATTAGCAATAACTCTTGACCTGCTCAACTGGCTTTTGATTGGAACTGCCTGAAAATCCTCCCCATAAGTTGAATGGCTTATCCTGGGCGTGAGGGTGCTCCTCCTGCCATGACAACCCCTCGAGGATACTTGGCTCCTCCTGCATTCGCTTGCACTCATAAATAGCGCAAAGTTAATTGGCTCGCAATTGAAACGCAATTAAAATGAATTTATAAGGCAGACTAATTTCAGCACATAATTCATGACCTCTCCTGCTCCTGGCCTGCCTGGAATTATCCCTCATAAGGAGCCAGCTCCAGCGATCGTCGGATTTATGGTGGCCGCCTTTTCGTGTGCATTTCACATTCATTTCAAAATGCAGCTCGTTAACGAACCTGCTGTCCCCGAACCGCCCTGCTGGCTGTTTATTGCTTAACTCACTTAAGACCCCGACGGAGTTGGCCTTTAAAAAGTCAAATGCCAGGCGAGGCAGGACCTCGTCCTGGCAAGGGCAATCCACGGCGAGACGGCACACAGCGATGCGATGCGAAGGCGACTGTGAGTACGAGTGCGATGAGTTGAAGTAGCAAACACATTGCACAAGTACGTTGTGTATACACACACAGGACCCTATCTATGTGTTGCATGACAGAAACGCTAAATCAAGTTATCTGCAAACATGCAAGACATTAATAAACATTTCGCGTGCGCCAGGCAATTTAACAACTTTTGATATCTAAATTTGTTTTCCACATTCCATTCGGTTTCCTCGACTCTTCTTGGCCATGTTTTCGCCATTGCTACTTCCGCCAGTGGCTTTCTCTTTTATTTTGCACAGTTTTTTCTTTGCTTTACTATTTTGTGTCTGAAACGCATTTCAGACTTTCATTTCGAATTTCAGCACTTGCAGCGTAATTGGAATTTATTATCTCTAGCTGTATTTTTGAAATAATCAATTTAAAGTCGAAATATGTTTATGTCAAATTAAAGATTTTGCTTTGATTTGCTTTAGCTTAAATTCTATATAAATTTGAACATTTTGTTTTTCTTCTTTCTAGCATTTCTTCTTTTTGATGTTATTTAACTGCAGTGACACGAATAGGTAGACAAAGAAGTCATCCATTCCGTTGCATTTCGATTCAATGTCGCATTTAATTCCGACTTACTTAAAATATTAAACCCACCCTCTTATACCACCCACTAGAAATTAATGGGGACACGGATTCTCGATTCTCGATCCCGCGGGTAAATCTCACCTTAATTTCCAAGGTTGCTGGCTGCGAGTCAAAGTGGAATTTGGCACGTGAGCCAAAAACCTCCGGGGCTGACCAATGTCGGGGCTGGTTCCGGCTCTCCTTATCGCGCACATCGAAGCTGGAACGAAAGGGGGGAGAGGAGAAGAGAGACACAAATACATTAAATAACATGGAGCACGGAGCCACCGAAAACACCCGCTGCCCATCCCTGATTAATATTTAATTTGGGCCTGGCTCGCGAATTGAATCAGGCCCCGGAATGCCAACCCACTCTGGAATTAATGAAATCCATAGCCAATATAAGTCACCCGCCCCTCTCACTTATCCCCGCCCCCCGTGGCTGCCTCTAAACTTTTTGCACGAGAATTAGCGTAATTTATTTCGGTTTGCTCATTAGGCCGTGCAAGTCCTGGGGCGCAGAGGAGACTCTGCCTCCGGGCCTTGCACAGAGCCTTGCCAAATGCAATTTATGCGCTGCAGATAAAATTATTTTTTGTTTTGCGTTTTTTTTTAATTTTCTTTATTTTTTGTTATTTTAGTTTTCCATTTCCACTGAAGATTTAAGCCTACACTGCGTTTAATGGGCCAAGTTTCCGATTCCAGAGAGTTTTGAAGTTCTTAAGAAATGCTGGTCTTAAAAGACAATACGGCTAAAGGACTATAAATTGCCAAGCTGCAATCTCTACGAATTTTTAAAAGAATGTTAATAGAATATAGAATATATACACCTTTAATTAAATTAAAATTCAAAAAAGCAATGCATTTTATATATATTTAAAAATAGCCTTTAACTTTTACTTCATCCTGCCGTGAGTTAAATTTTTTTTAAAGCAACCGCTGTCAATTAGAGTTTTCAGCTGCAACAGTGTCAAATTTTGAAGCCAGACCGAGGACTGCCTATCCAAAGAGGTCCTTAACTGTGCTCGAGCCTCGCTCTCTCTGTCGCTCTTCAGCTCAGCCCCTCAGCCCTGGCTTTCTGTCTGCCCCACAACGGCTGCTGCTGCTGCGATTGCAGCCACTTCGGCTGCTTTTTGTGGCTGGCTGAAATTTAAGCGTCCTTTGTATGCAACACACAATAATTTATGCGGGAAACCGTCGAACTTGCCTGCGCACTCGCTGCGAATGCAACAACTTAATTGCGGCACGATGCCAGTCGGCAGCCGGCTCAAGTGCGGCAACACCAGTAGCAGCAGCAGCAGTAGCAGCAACAGCAGCAGCAGCAGCAGCAGCAGCAGCAGCAGCAGCAATAGCAACAGCCACAGTGGCAACAGCAATACCAGAGGCTTACAGCGAGAGGGAAAGCGCCAAAAGGACACTGAGCAAAATACAGGGATTTCTTGATTTCAAGGCAAAGATTTAAAATTATTTCATGTCCAGTTAGTGGAAATGGAAGTATGGAAAATTAATTATACTTCTACCCTTAGTAGCTTCTATTTGTTTTATTAAATCAAACACAATATTCGAATAAAATATGTAACTCCTATGTCATTCTTTATAAATCTCAACTTTAAACGAATAATATTCTTTCTCGCCTTTGAAAAATGCTTTACCTGTAACAACCTTTCTTAATCATTTTTAGCTAAATCCATCATCAATCTTTAAAGAAACCCAACATTTCGCCCGGTGTCTCCGACGTTAACCCAATTTTTTCATTTATTTTTTTAGTTCCTTTAGCCGCCATTTTAATTAAAAAACTAAAAAGCAGTTGGACTTCATATAATTGGAAGTAGGAGTGAGAGTGCGAGTGAAAGAGTAAGTGGCGCGTGTGCGAAGGAAAATTGCCGAAAGAGTGCCAAACTTAATAACAGTTTGCAGGGAGTCCCGGAGCCTATGCAGAAAATGTTTATGGCTAAATAATACGCAGCGCGACTCCGGGCAAATTGAGTGAAATGGAAATGCACCAGGACTGCAGCAGCAAGGATGTGGGGCTTACCATCAGGGCGAGGCAGGAAATAAAGCGCACTGACTGATTGAATTTAGAAATACCCTTAGAGCAAATTGACTTTGGCTAACTGGGACGCAGTCTGGCGGCAAAAATGACAAAAACAATTCGCTTCAGCGGAAAATTTAAGTCCATGTTTGTAGCAAGTGAATAACAGGGAATAAAATAAAATTAATTTAAGTAAGGCTTCAATAAAGCAAAAAAGCATACAAAATTATATATTTAGCTGTTTTTCTATGGGATTTTATTTTAAGAAAATTAATTTTAAAATGCATCTTCGATACAATCATTTTATTGCCAGACTTTTTCCTACTTTTACTCAGCCAGTGTAACTTTGACTCAAAGTTAAGGTATCACTGATAGCGTACTGCATACTTTAATCTTACAGAATGCCCCAAGTAACTCTAGCTTGGAGAGAGGAAAAAAGTCCTTGGTTGACAACCAAAAGGCGCAACGGAGCATGAAAATGCCGTGAATGCAATTAGAAGTAACCCCCTGAAGGCTTTCCAAGACCAAGAGCCGGCAATTACAGCCACTTTAGGGGGACTAAACTTCACTCGACCTGTGATCTGACCTGCATTGACTTCGCAATTTTCCGTAATTTAATCTGCGATGGCGACGCCTTGCTCGAATATTTTCGACTAACACATAATTCCTGCGGTCTGTCGGGCCCCGAGGTTAATCACTCTAAATTAGGTAAACATAATTAAGTTAATTCCATGGCGCAGACAGGTCGACGAGCAAAAGTCAAACAAAAAATGTGAAACAAAAACAGGTGGGGGCGAGGCGGTCGCTAAGCTAAATCACACATTCTTCTGGCGAACACGAGAGCCCTGCTAAATACACACCCCGGCGTGCTAGAGAGGGAAATCATTGCATACTTATGTGCGTCGGTGCGCCCCCCAACGATTTTTAAAAAGGTAGAAGCTACTCTCGAGACTCTCGTTTGCATTTAATTATATGTGTGCATAAGCCGAGACAATGGACCAATTCAGAGCCCTCAGACATGGACGAGTCCTGGGATTTGGAAACGGGCAACGGGAAAAGGAAACTGGGACTCACCTATAGAGCGGTATGCCCGCATTATCTCGGAACCATAAGACCATATACACGTTATCCAGCGGCTCCGTGATGGGGCAGGGCAGAGACACTGATTTCCCCTCGACGGCATCAATGTCCTTCGTTTTTACTGTGGTTCCAGGTTCCAGGCAAATTATGTTGTCACGGTTTTTGTTGGTTTTATTTGGGATTTTTTTGTTGTTGTTGTTGGTGTTGTTTGCGTGCGGTTGGACAGCATCAGCATCGCCATGAAAATAGAAAATAAATGCGTAAAATTTGTTAATTAAATGTTCCATTTCTCTCCGCCGCTCTCTCGCACGCGGGCGCACGTTACCGCGGCATGCGTGGCTGCCTCGCAGCGAGTAAAGCTTTTAGCAATTAAACGTTGATGGCGGCTTAATTCCTACGTAATTACAAATGCGTAAATTTGAGCCGCCCTTTACGATCCCGCACATATTCCGCCCCCATTGGCTTAGCAACCGCCTGCGGGCGGCCGTATTTATTTATTATGCATGTGCAAATGCGTGCACCAACATTTTTTATTTATTTTTCTTTTTTTTCGTCCTTTGGGTTCGACAGGCTTTTAGTCCCTTTTATTGGATGCAAACTTACAAAGCTCATCAGGCGGACTTAAAGTTTGTGTTCGGGCAAAAATGTAACGTTGAAGAAATTTAAGGAAACATATGAATCCGGGGAATGTATCCTTAATTACTTTTGGAGAGTAAGATACAACACTTGCTTGTAGCATAGACAAACTGATATTTAGATACTAGTACCAGAATTGTTTTTATTTCATCTTAAATAAGTAATATTACAAATCTATATATAATATTGAATTGATTAATATTGATTTCCTGCTGTCTTTTGTATCAAATTAAACCCCAAAACGCAACCAGTATATTTTTTTCCTGCCAAGTCAGCACAAGCGTAATTATTTGCCTCTTAAATTTTCTTCTATTTTATGGCTCTATGCGGCGTTTTAGCTGCAACAACATTTTGGCACTGAATCAAGCCACACCACGACAACAACAACCGCTTCAGCTGTCACATATGCTGCGGCTGCTTTTGTTGCTTGTTGTTAATGTTGTTGTTGCTGCTGTTGTTGCTGCCCCGCGTCATCCCATATCAAATGCGTGTAGATAAAAGTATATATAAATATAAATAAAAATGTCTGCGCTGAAAATATTTCGAATCATATCAAAAGCAAAAGCGGCCATAAAAAATCGTTGTAACATCCTTCACAGCGCGCCTCGGCTCCCCCTCTAAGCCTACATGTTTCCCTCCAACCATTCTTCGTCCTTCGTCCTTGCTCTTGTTGTTCTTTCTTTCTTTCTTTCTTTTTTTTGCTGTGCTCTCTCTCTCCGTTGACTTTATGTGTAAATATGAAAAAATGTCATTTTATTGCCACAATGCGTCGAAATTTTGTGAAAATTTATTGCGCATACGCAACGTTGTACAATAAATATGCGCTTAAATGCCCCCAGAAAATGTATGGGTGTGTGGGTGGGCCTTGTGTCAGCATATTTTATGCTTTGCCTGTTTGCTTAGCACTGCCGCCTCTGTGGACAGAGGCTGGGTTCACTGCATCCGACCAGCAGTGATCCCAAACAGACTCGGAAAAACAGAATCCCAAAATGTGTGTGTGGGTTCAAGTGTCTTAGGCCCAGCGGCACTTGAGGTTCTTTAAGCGATTGGAGCTGAATACAGTGAGAGAAACTTGCCTAATTATGGCACAAGAACAGGTTATTCTCCAAAGCCTTCTTTCTGAGAGACTTGTGTAAGATCGAATCTCTCCGAGCCCCTCTCCTTTGGCACTAATATGTGACCTGGATTCTTCTAGACACCTCTTTTGGGGCATCCATTAGCTCCGAACAGACAATCCATTGCATTTTCTATGCTCTAGTCCTGATATGCTCCAAAAAGGCAAGAAGATGAACCGAAATGCATAACGTTGACTGCATGACCAAACGACTGGAAACTGCTCGGGTCTGTCCTGGCAGATCTCAAAATTGTGTGCTTTGCTCGGCTTCAGGTCTGCTCCGTTTTTGGCTGCATTTTTGTGTCGCCTTTGGTTTTGGCCTTCACTTAACTACAGCAGTCAGCTCTCGACAGCTCGTGCATGTTAAAAGCTATTTAAATATGCTCTCTTTGAATGCCTTGATTGGCTTACTTGGGCTCTCTCCCAACTTGGGATGCCATTCCTGACCTCCGACCTCTCTCTGCCTCTGTTTTGGCTCGACTGCGTTTGCTTTTGCCTTTGGTTCGCCTTGACTCTCGGGTGGTGCTGACAAAAAGGAGAGAAAAGCCAAATGAAATAACAACGAACATAGATGAAGCAGTGAAGTGCTAGAGCTGCATAACCTCTTTGCATGAATTAACCCCATAACGACCATTGAGCACAGACGACCAAATTGATTTGCCGTTTTTTTATTTTTTTTTTTTTTGGGATCAAAGCTTTGGGAAATGAATGAATTCAAAAGTTTGGTGATGGTTTGGGAATAAGAAAAAAAATTTAATCATCTTAAAAAAGAGTACCTTTAACTGCTAGCTTTCTTGCTTATCTATAAACATAAATTTTATGGATTATAATTAATAAAAGATGCAATAAAGAGTAACTAATTAATATGATTTATTCAAAATTTGGCAATATTAAGCCAGAAAATTTAATCATCTTAAAAAACGTATCTTTAATGTAACTTTTTTTTTGCTTGTTTTTTAAAATAAATTTTATGGATTCAGCTTCTTTAATTCATAATTAATAAAAGAAGTAATAAGGAGTAACAAATCAGTAAGATTTATTTAAGATTTGACAATCTAAATATTAAGCCAGAAAACTCATTTGGCCTCATTTTAGAAATATGTCTCAGCTTTACAAATTAAAGAAAACATTTCTTAAAGTATATACTTAATATATGTATAAATATTTATACATTATTAAATGCTAAATTAAATTTATACAACTTTAAAAGTCCCCAAAAAATCCATGAAACTTCTATTATAAATCCTCTGCAATGTGTTAACTTTCCAACCTCAGTCCTACCATAATATTCCTCTTATTCCCAGTCCGACAAGGGTTAAGACAACCTCAATCAGTATCAGCTACCAGACACACACACACACACACACGCACACGAACACCGCAATGCAACGCCCCATCACACAACGGGTTGACACGCCCCCAGCCCCGCCCCCTTGAAAACACCCGCATTTAGAAGCTCTCTCTCTCTGTTTATGCAATTTCAAATGCAAAACTTTAATGGAATTTTGCGCTGGCTGTGTGTATACGTTCGGGTGACAATAGTTCAGAGCAACTTGACGCACTCGCAAGTTTTGTGTCAAATGCATTTTGCACATATTTTGTTGCATATTTCGAAGGGCTGGAGTGGCGGCAGCGACGGGAAAGGGGAATAACTTCATGTCAGTGGGTTTAATTGATATTTAACAAGGAGTCTCCGGTCGCAAAGCAATTTCTATTCGCAGACATAATTGCCGGCGGGCCTAGAGCCCTGCAATTACCCGTAATGGTAAACTTAACCATGACGCAACCAGATCCTCAAATGTGGCTTTTTTTTCATGACATTAACACGTCACCAGACTAAAGCTCGGCGGGATGGAAATGTACATGTTTACGTAAGGCTTTTCTTTCTTTCTTTTTTGTCGATTAATCGTCGGCCTCATTAGGGTCGAGTATTTTTATGAGGACCCAAGGGGGGCTCAAGGAAATTGCAGTTTTACATAGGTGGAGTTGGCCATGAAATTAAGGCTGGCTTAAAGTACGTATCGTGCTATATATAGCTATAATCACTGGACACTTAATGATACAAAACGAAAAATGAATATTATTTAAAGAATTTTTTGATACAAAGAAAGAGAGTAGGAGCAAAAAAATCATGTATTTATAAAATGAATTATTTCTATAATAAAATAAAAATAATTAATGTTAACATTATACCACAATTCTAAAACTATTTTTAAATCATTAAAGAACATAGAATTGGCAAGTAAACTTTAAAATTCATTTAAAAATTCTTCGCAAGTTGTTAAAAAAAAACTGTTTCAATTAAAAATACCAACAGAATCCTGAGAAAACCACATTCAGTCAGCGATTCGCCTCGACATTTTTACCAATTTTCGATGCATATGTACTTTTCTGATTTACTGAGCCGATATTTTTTTATCTGTTTCATGTGGTTGGCTTTTTACAAATTACAAGCATTATGGCGGCGCATTAAGTTCGGTGAAATTATTGTGTGTCGAGTACTGTCAGTAAGTAATCCTTTTTCCATACAACCCTTGATATATCTCCTGCTCTGGCTTTTCGCATTGTATCGCTGAGGTAATTGCGATATTAAACCTCTTACCTTATTATCAGCGAGTCGATGACTTAATTTTGATTGCCAACCGTGGCACATCCCATTTTTTGTGAAACTAAAACCCCGCGGTATGAAAAGTTTGAATAGTTGACAGGGCAGGACAGGAGAGGCCACGGAATGGCAAAGGAAGGAAATGAAAAAAGATTTGCATTTATTTTATTATATTTGAAATTTAATCAAATTGAAATTTAGCCAGGACGAAGGCTAACGGCAAATTGGCAGACAGCCAACATGAAATAAAATTTAAACAAAATTGCAAAGGCAAAAGAGACAAAAAACAGAAAAGAAAAAAACACAACGCCATCCAGCAGCAGCAAAAAATATTCAAATCTAATGATATTTTGTCATGAAATTCAATTAAATTTTCCAAGAACTTGTCTCTGGATTGCAGGCCGAAAATGTAAATCCGAGTTTATTGGGTTTAAGGAGCGGAGGGAAAACCATTTTGCTGGAATATATGAATTTCAAAGGATGGACCCACAATACAATCATACTTTCTTCTATAAAGAAAACGATTTATTGTACGAGTTTATACAATTTAATCGTTATTTAATTTGATGCACAATGCCAGGTGATTTTTGGTTTAAGCCGTCCCCTTGCCTCCCCCTCTTGCCGTTTTCCCCTCGACTTCAGATACACATAACAAGCAATAATCAGGAAGAATGGAAACAGGAAAAAATCAAATGGGATGAGCTCGAGCTGAAAGGGATGCAACGGCAAGGATAGCTGGATGAGCAGCAGCATTTGCAGGTGCGACAGCCATACACAAGAGGCAAGCGGAGGAGCAGCCACATCGGGTTTCCATCGCAAAACGAGATAAAAGCAATACCAATCGCAATGGCAGAAGCAATACCATCTCCAGTCTGACTGAATCGATTGGGAGCTCAACTACGGAATCTGCATAGACAACAACAAGGGCAACAGAGCCGGCCAGCTAAAGCAACAATCGGGCCAAACAACTAAGCCCGGCTTTATAATAAAGTAACAGAAATCTGTCAGATGCCCCTCACTATCCCTCCTATCCCTCTAACTTTTTGACCTGACCTGGCCCTAGCCCTGGTCCTGGTCCTGGTCCTGAACCCAGAACTTGGAAACGAGGCTTTGGGGCTTCTCGTTGTTGGGTATTTGCGGGCAATCATGTCGTCTGTCTGTACTGGCCGAGGCCAGAAGGCACTGTGGATGGAAAGTTCAAAGGTGTTGACCATGTTCGGGGGCAAAAAAGCATGGCGAATATTGAATTTGTTTTAAATGGCAGGCATAATGAGACGACAGGAGTGGCGAAAAAGTTTCCAGCTCAGCTCTCCGTTGTACGTTGTCTGTTTTCCCTGCAGGGTCCTTCCTGGTTGCGGCCAGGACAGGCCAGGACAGGCGATTTATGGCTCCTGAGGGGGTTTTAAGTGCTTCCCAAAATTTAAATATAATTTGTTTAGTTGACTTTTGTTCGAGGCAAGTCGAATATTTGATGGTAAATTCATCGGAAGATAAGTAGAGTAATCCTTTTTTGTGCAATTTTAAATATTATTTTGAGTTGTAATTTAAATGAGCTATAAAATGATGTTTTTTTAACCAGAAATAAAATAATATACAGCTCACAAATTACATTGCAATTACATATTTTTAATACCCTTAATCTATCGTTTTTGTTTTGATAAATTCATATATATAAATCCCTTATAAAAATAATTTGAAAACAACTTAAGCTTCGACAGCGTAATAATTTATTTTCGCCCAAAAAATAAACAAAAGATATTTGCTTTTGCGAAGCGAACTTAAGTCAGCATCTGTCCGAGCTTGTGTTCCATCTCGTTCGGGCTTATGGGGCAAAGTCTTTAAGCCGAGTGGCCTGGCTGAAGGCAAATCGACTTAATAACCCCAACCACCTGCGACCTGTGCCCTCCCCCGGGGCCAACGGAGATGGAGATGGAGCTGGCACGAGGAGAGATTTACATACTAACATACTGCAGTGGTGAGCCACAAAATTCACCCACCTCATAATCTTAAATCCCGGCAATATGACGGCCCAAAGAGTCGGGCCAGGCCACCGAAGAGGCCATGAAACTATGCGAGCTCCGGGAGAGTTCAGATGGAGAAAAACGAGGCATTCGGCCCGTTTCTGGTCCTGTTGCAAAACACACACACATAATGATATGCAAATGTGCATGAATAAGTGTGCTGAAGTGTGCCAAGTGAGCAGACTAACACTCACCCAGAAACACACACACAAGCTAAAGTACAGTGAAAACAAATTGAGTTTGAAATAAAAATGATTAAACATTGAAAGCGTATTTTGAAGTGTGAAATTATAATTGTTTGTATCAGAAGATTCTATAAGATTTTACAAGAATCTTTAAAAAAGATTTTAGTCTATTTAAAAATTGCTTTTTTTATGATTTCTTCTGCACAATAAAGTATTTTATAATGAATTTTATTAATTTATTAATTTTTTAACAATTACTGTTGCAGTTTTGAACTAGGAAAAAGGTGCCGACCAAAACACATGATTTGCTTTTGTAACCTCAAAAGAGCTCCAACGGAAATAGTATCAAAAACAATATTATTTTCTGCTTGTCCTTCTTCGAATTAATTTATGAATTAAAAAAAAAAATATTTAATTGTCTTGAAGTGTCCAATAATAATTTATTTTCTATACAATTTTGATTAACACATATAGAAATCTTTAGAGGAATCTATAGAAACCTCAACCAATCCTCAAATGGAGTCAGTTTTTTTTCTCACTGCATTCAACATCAAAGTGGAGTCGTCGCCTACGTCAGCTAGTTAGCAGCTAACGGAATAGGAAAAGGACTTCTCCGCCGGGTTCGACGTTAATGAAATGTGCAAATGTACCAATTGACCAAACCACCAACCAGCCCCCCAGTCAGCCCCCCAACCACCGAGTGCCAATAGCCTCAAGACGCTCATTTAGTCATTTGCATATTAAAAGCTTTTGTCGCACAAAAGGTTAAATCAAAAGATAAAGCGCAATAATTTTTTGCGCCTTTTGGCTCCCTTTGGTTTTTGGTTACATGGCCCTTTTCCTCCTCCCCCCAACCCCCATTCCCCAGTAGTTGTTAACATGCGAATCAAGTCGGTTGGTAGATTGGCTGGACGGGTGGTTCGGTGGGTCGGTGGGTCGGTGGTTCACTGGCTCGTTGGGGTGTGTGTGCGATGCGATGGGGTGTCGGCATGTGCGTGTCGATAAAATATTTCGCTTTGACGCTATGTAAACACTTTTGTGGTATTTTTTTTCTTTTCTGCGGGCCAACGCCAGTTATGATTGAAGTGCGAAGGGAGCTGAGCTGGGGAATGCCGAATGAATCGAAAGAATTGGCAGCGAGCAACACACACACGTGGTGTAGTCGGGTGTGTGTGGCAAGTTGATTGAATACACATATATGTGGTGTGTGGGCTTTATTTGTTGGATGTATAAATATAAACTCAAAGCAATGTAATTACTCAAGATATGGAAATAAT
The DNA here is from genome assembly GCA_008042585.1 of Drosophila punjabiensis. NCBI lineage: Eukaryota > Metazoa > Arthropoda > Insecta > Diptera > Drosophilidae > Drosophila > Drosophila punjabiensis. Next base: position 18,420 of record VNJR01003565.1, on the reverse strand, counting down.
TAACAAAAACAAGAGAGAGGATTGGTTAAATTTAGTAATAGAAAATGGAGCACATTTATAGAAAGAATCAAAGTTCAAAGCATTAAATATAGTATTTAATTTTTCCTGATTGTTTATCTTATTTTGTTAAAGCTTTTATTTTTATAAGCCACAAAAAACGGTGACACAGAAAATAAATAGCCACAAAACAAAGAAAATAAATAACGTTTATTTTTCTGCCATATATTGTATAAAGTTTCGTGTTTTACGAAATCAATAGCATCATCATAGCCTTGAGGCAGTGACTGTATTTGTTTATGCATATTCCCACTAGGTAAACATTGGCCATGATAAATATTTATCATTTACAGCCACATATCAGAATTTGGCAGATTTCTATATGAAAATAACACTAAATGTGAATTGGTGCTGATGCTGATTAAAGTCCGGCATAAGCTCCTAGTGGCTGCTGTTTTATGTGGGGGCCTGTCTCCATTTATTTGTTATTTTTCTGGCTCAATGAAATTGGCAGTGAAGCCAAGTCCTGGGCGCACATGACGAATACAGTCCGGAGGATTGGCCGCAATTGTTGTGAGTTAAATCTGTCCCCCCGCTGGAGATGCGATGCTCTGAGCCGACTTAAAATGCCACAACAATGGCCGACAGCTGCGGCCTAGAAAACGGAGAAGAGGAGCACTCGAAGTGCTTAGCTCGGCATGTATTTTGGGCTCGATATTATATATATAGTATATCCCCCATAAAGCTCAATGGCGAATGACGCTAGCAGCTCCATCGCCGCCCGCAGCTGTGCGAGTTGACATGATGAGCGATTTTAACACTTATGCGGTGATATGTTTAAAGGGGGGGCCGGCCGGGGCAAAAATATATTGCAAATGTTCAACCCACTTTCCTGTGACCCTACCGCACAAACATCGACAAATAGCAGAGCGACAGTCAACACCGATGTGTAGTTATTATGATGGCTTTTGTCCCAGGCCGGCTTATGGCATCGAGGACGACGGTGGCCAGGACGACAGCCTGCAGGGCAGAGCTGTGGAATGGCCAAAGCAAATACGCTTCGAGGATGGAAAGGGGTTGCTCTATGAATGGAAAACCCCTCTATATTTTGTTGTGAATCTATCATTAGTATGTGAGATGCAATTTTAGAAATCTGATCTGGAGTTATGCTAAATATTTTTAGTGTTTTCATTAGTAAAGATTAGTTAGTTCTAAGAAACATTGCTGTTACTATATGAAATCGAGCTGTGCTACCCGATTGCCTGTGAAGGGTGTTTATCAAATAATAACAAAAATATAAACGCTTATATTTTATTGTTATGTGTCAGCAATGCTGTTGTTTGCTGTAGCGGATGCCAGCACTGCCTCCGCTGAGCCGAAAGCCACATAACCAACTGGCAATGACATTTGACAGCACACACCCGCACACTCGCACACACTCGCACTGGCGCTATGATAAGAGCGCGTTTACATTTTCAGCGGGGAACCACCGGCAATGGAAAGGCATTTATGTACATATACTATATGTACATACATTCCACATGTAGCACACACACACACTCGTGATAAACAACAATAGCAAAAATAACGAAGAACGAAACGAAACCAAACCGTCGTAAAAAAAGATAACAAGTTATGTTTTTGTTTTCGCCCCGCTCGTTGCTCGAGTCCTTGGGGATCCTTCTCAGCGGGCAGAGGCTGCTAGCGTTGAAAATTTCATGCGCGTTGATTTGTTTAGCTTCAATGGCGCCTCGTATTTGCCCAAAGGACTGCGAGAATACAATTACTTTTAATTTATTTTCAAGACTGAAATGCGAAAAGGAAATTCTCGCAAAGCACACACACACACACCCCGCGGAAAGCTCAGACAAAGTGTAATTTAAAATTAATTAACTGCGGGTGCAATAATTATAATACCCTTAAACTTTAAGTCCGCTGTAAAGTGCAGAATCGTAAAAGCAAGAGTGAAATTATATCATAAAGAACGGGGTCATCTGCATCTGTTCCAGCTTCATCCGAGATCGTAATTGAATCTCTATTAGCTGCTGCATCCCCAGCCAGCTCGCTTATCCTGTACACATGCTCTAGCGACAGCAGGATATAATACGGTTGAGGGTCGCAGCCAGGACACTCTAAGGCCAAAGGAGGGGCTAGGACACACACTTGCACACACATACTGGTGGCATCTGCTAACGAGGTCAATTGTAAGTTATTTCCTCTCCGCCAACAGCCAGGATATCACATCAAGGAGCAGCGGAATGTAGAGTAAGCCGAGGTCCAGACCAGGAAATAGCCAGGCATGAATATCATTAACGGCTAAAGAGCGTAAAGGTCATTGTGCCTCTTAGCCTTCCTGCACAAGTCAAGGGGGGAGGAGAAATCAGCTTAGCTCGGAAAGAGAAACTAAGTCATTATTATGACTCCGTTACTGTGTGGCCTGGGCCTGTCCTTGTGGCACTATTTCCTACCGGAAGTGGGTCTGGAAAATCCGGCAACAGGAGAGGTATTACACGGTATTACTAGAGTAGCTGCAACTTCCGTTTAAGATTAAAACTCGAGCTAAATATTTTTCTAAATGTCAAAACTAAAGCTAGCTACATTTTAGGGTTAATAGTGGTCAATATGTGTTGTCCAAATAATTTAACAACTCTTATCTGGCTCATTAAAAACCCCAACCAAGCATTATCTTTATACTTTGGGGCTGGGGCCATTCTCAGATACATTTTCACAAAACAATTTGCACTCGCCATGCTGTGGCTGCTCCTGATGGAACAATTCTCATTTAAAATACCATCAGCAAAGTGCATTTTAAATTGCAAATAAAAACTGCAAAAAGTGAAAAAGAAGAAGAAGAAGCAAAATAAATGAAGCGAAATGCAAAACTATGAGCTGAGTGAAAGTGTGTCACCTAATTTCACAACAGCTCTTGGCTACGCATCATTGCACAGGACAAATATCACACATACGCCTCGTATAACAAATAGTTAGAGTCGGAATTAAGGGGGAAATGGAAGAGAGAGGAGATAGGGCTCAAACCTGTGCACCTGAACTACCTGAGAGCAGCAGCAACAACAACAACAACAACAACAAGAGCCCGAGCTACATTTGCATGGAATATGAGTTGCAGTTGCATTTATTTTTGCTTTTGTTTCACTTCACACGACAGTTGGAATTTCTTTCTCCTTTCACTGTCGCTCAGGCCAGACGAAGAGATAATTGCATTCATATTTAATAATTCATAACGTTTTTTTTTTTGCTTCGTTCTGCTAGATCAGCAAAAATATGAATATTCAGCAACAACAAGAGTAGACAGAAAGTAGGGTAGAAGCGGAAGCAAAACTACGGTTAAGCTCATTACCATAAGGCCAAAAACGAGAAATGCCTTTGGAAATTATAGAAAAACAGAGAAAGTTGATTAGCCAACTGGAAACTTAAGATTTGTGCAATGTAAAATAGAAAGAATGTAAAAGGAAATTTTATAGATAAGTTAGAAAGCCAGAAACTAAAAAGTCCTTAAATTATTGCTCAATGATTGCAGGCCATAATCTAGTTTATAAATTTTTGAATGCAATGTCTTCTTCACCTTCCACAAAACACGAATCAACACATGTAATTACATTTATGAAACGTGCTGTTTTCATACTAAAGAAGCAGCTTAGTTTGACTTCTCTGACAGTTTGTTCTCTGTCTCCTGTTTTTGTTTCAAAAACTTCCTGTCGTCAACAGAGTCGCCGCTCCCCTAGGCTTATCTGCAGCCACTTTAAAAAAAAAGGAACAAGTTCTCTTTTTATTTTTTGTTCTTTCACAGTTTCAATTGTTTAAATTTGGGTCAATGTATGCATCGAGAGAGATATTTAGCGCGGCTGACTGACAGAGATTCCTCTTGGCTTTTGTCTCTGGGCGCCAAGCAAACGAGCAACAAAAGGACATATGGAAGGACAATGACAACCGAAACATTCCATATACGTGCCTTGTATACATCAGAGCCATGTTGAGTAACAAAAAAAAAGAACCCCTCTACGACAAATTTTATTTTATGCAAAATAGTTTTGTGTGTGCGCCTCGGAACAATATAAAATTTTGTTGTAAATGTTGCACGTTTTTGAGAATGTTTTTTAGTTTTTTTTTTTTTTTGTGCTGCCGTTGTTGCCGATGTATTGATTTTTGCATTTTTAGGTCGCACGATGTTGGCTGCTGTGCTGTGCCGGAGAGGTAAAGTTACACGGGCGCCCACACACGTTTAATGAACACAGATTTATGATACGAGTCACCTAACTCGGCTCCGGCACGAACATTTTGGCGCAGAAATCTGGGTTAAGGTGGGTTGACTCTGCCCAGGAAAGTGGCTAGGAGTTTGCTTGGCTATAGCCAATCTGCCAATTTCAATTTAAATTGCTCAACCCCCCCCAGTATCATCAGTACTATATAAATATATATTCGCGTTGGCCATTTCAATCGCTTTGATCCTGTTGCCAGGCATCCCGCACACGCCACAGCATCGAGAGCTTGTCTTGAAAGTGCCCTTGGCTCTTTTGACCCCGAACCAGAACCAGAGCCAGAACCAGGACCCTGGCCAGGAATAAGCCGGATAACCCCTGGCTGGAGTTGCCTACTTGTCAGCCTCGCCACTCAGCAGCGGAACTTTAAAGCGCAAAAGGCATGGCCAAACAACTCTGGTAAACATTAAATAAATTTTTAATAAAGTTTTGCCCTAGAAATTGTTATTTTTAGCAGCAGCATCGCCCGGCATCAGCCGTGTCAGTGGCAAGCGGTAGTGGGGCAGATAAAATATGACATTTATAGCTGCCTGAATACGTAAAGTTGAACGCACCCCGCCAGAGAGCTGCCGGGCTGCAAGAGAGAGAAGAATTTTATGTGGCTTATGTAACCCAGCGGGCGGTCGGGCGAATTTGATTGTGGTTGAATATATATGTATATATATATTCCAGGACGAAGCCGGATGGATTGAGCAAAGTTTGTTTTACGACAAGGTGGCAGCATGATGTATCCTCTGCCAATGAAGAGATCCAACCAGGAGAGCTAACGAAATCATCACTGCCAATGCATATTCAGGTAATGTTACTTATTTCCATAGCCGCCCTCAATTCACGCATATATTTATCCAAACACACACCCCATTGGGGCGGGAGGGAACTTGGCGAGGTTTTATTAAACTTTTGTCGCCTTCCAGGGCAAAATGTAAATTACACAGAAGCAAAGCAGTTAAGGTGTATCTCAAAGTGCACTAGGAAAAATATATACTATGAACTTTATAGTTAGATTTTTGAGTGTTTAATAACTTATAAGAAAATTTGAGCATTTAATTTCAGAAAATTGCTATTTTTTTAAATAAATATATAAATAAATATATCACATTAATAATAATCCAGTTAAATCTTTTCAAACTCTTTGTAAAACTTTGTATAAAAATATTTAGTCTTAACTTTTCAGTTTGATGTTGCAGTGATTATTAATTCTTAAAATTTCGAGTATTTTATTTTAGAAAATTGATATTTTTTGAAAATAAATAAATAAATAAATGTATCATATTAATAATAATCCACCTCTCTAATTAATGGAAAATTATGCTATACGATTATACTAAGTACTACCAGTATATGGTTATACTTTTAAGCTACTTAAAAAATATTTTAACAATTTGCAGTTTCTTCCATCCACAATATATAATGCTGCCCTATGGTCCCTTTTTTTTAGAAGACATATCCTTTTTTTTCTATCCACAAATAATTATAGAAAAAAGGGAAATAAATAACATAGTTTTAATAAATAAATAATAAAGCTCATAAGTTTTAATTTTCAGAAAATCCTTGCTAAAATATTTAAAAGTACTCTTTAAATCTTTCAATCCCCCTTTTATTACAGTGTACTCACTGGCACAGCGACAGAGACAAAGGACATTTATGCCAACACCTTCTAATCAAGCAAAGAGCTTAAAATAAAGTAAAGCCAAAAAGAATGAAATGAAAGATATTATGAAATTTGAAACACACCCTTAGACACTCACCCACGCACACACACAGACACAGACGTTATACGAAAATAGCAAAAGGCAAAAGGACACACATATACAGGGATACGTGTCTATGTGTGAACATGTGTGCTAGCTCGGCAAAATGGCAGTCCTTTTCGGGTAAAGCTCAGCGCCAAGACACAGAGAGAGACACAGAGGCGGGAATGGTATAAATATATACAAAGCACACATAACTGTCAACTTATCCACCCCCTACCCCCCCGCAACAGCAGCAGCAGCCACCCTTTGGTGCGTGTTTGTTAATGAAATGTTTGCCTTTCGCATTTAGTTACGCTACGTTAGACACTTTTGCTTATTAGTGCAAAGCGCAATTTAAACGCTGGCGAAGAAGAGAAGAAAGAAGGTCCTGACCAAGTTGAGATAGGATTAAGAATGCCCTTGAAATATAGGATTTTAGTTGTGAAGAAAATAATATACATATTTTTATATAAATTAAATGTATTTATCATATAAAGTATATTATTAAAATAGAGAGATGTAAGTGTATTTATCATATTTACATTATCAACATGGTTAAGTTCCATTCAAAGTAAAGTTTTAACACATCTAGGACTTGACATTTATATTTAAAAATGTGAAAAATGACAAGCTCTTGTAATAATTATTAATCATAATTTTATTATTATTATATTAAATTGTAATAAAAACGTATACTTTTGCCACCAGATTTGTACAACCTTGAGGTGCGTTTTTACTTGTTTTTACTGAAAATCTAAGGCCAGATCCTCACTCCAGTTCCCTTAATAATAAATATAAAATTTCCTAATTTAATATTCAGTAAGAAATCATAACAAAGACGCCAAGTACAAAGTTCAGTTACCCTAATTTTATAAAAGGGTATTTTTTCTACAACGTTTAGGCGCAGACAGGCGACATCAGCAGCGAAAGGAAGACGGGCGTAGACAATGTCCTCGTATTATGTTACGGCAAAAGCCAAAGGCTCTTGTTTGCCTCCTTGCCAGGATTCTTCTTCTTCTCCAACTTTCTCGACGACGACTTCTCCCCGTTTCCAGCAAAGGTTCAAGGTTATGGACGTGCGGGGCCTTGAGTTCACATTTTTGTTTGAAGATTTGGCGCAGTGCGATAATTTCGCAGTATTAGTAAAGTGTTGTGTGTGTTTGTGCACGTTTTTTGGGCAATTAAAAATTAAATTGCGCATACATCACGTATAGGTGTGAGTGTCAGGGCTTGGCAATGACTTTTAAAGTTTAATTGGATTTTGAAGGCTGCCTGGGGACGGCAAACAAAAGTCCTGAAGACAAGCATTGGGAACAATCTTTCGAGCAAATTGAGTTAAAATAAATGTAAATTCATAATCGCATTACTATTGAAGAGATCTCTATTGTTGGCAGAAATCAAAAGCTTAAATGAAATTATAATCTAGCAAGGAGCAAGCAACAAAAGCTATCGCCTTCGTGTAATGGGATTGACTATTTAAGCACCGAATAAAAATTAAGCCAAGTGCTCATACCTTAATTCTCCATTCAGTCATCGATTTCTCTCACTTTATTCCCTGGAGGCCACCTCAGTCAATTTCCAGTTACCAGTTACCTTGGTCCCCGCTGGATAAGGCACTAAAAACGTCTAAACGTCGTTGGTTAGACGGCTAAGCCGCAGCAGGTCGGAACACCTGGACAGGCCCATAACCACGGCCACCTCAAAGAGCCGGCCCACTGTGTAGTTTATTTAAATTAAACCTTTTCTCACACAGCCATCCGCTTGGCTGGCTTTCCTTGAGTAAATTTTCTCCTCTCCTCTCTCTTGTTACTCGGTTTTTCTTCTTTTTTTTCAATTAACTTTCTAGGCCAGCCGCAAAACAGCAACAAAATACTGCCAAGTAGACAAGCAGCTGTTGATGATAATGATGATGACGACGACGATGTTTAAGACGACCGAGAAGAAGTCCAACAAATTGCAAAATCCCCTTCAGGCCACACCGAGCGTGTAGCAAGCACCTAGGGCGGGGCAGGACAGGGCGGGGCAAACATCCCTTGGCCCGCGGGCAGGTGAGCTCAACTTGACTGTGCACTCAGTGCGTATACTTAACGTAAACCCTAAACCACTAAAACCACCAAAGGAAAACATGAGGCAACATTGCTGCCACCACCAGTGCCATCATCAAAAGCAAAAGCAACATCAACAGCAACAGCAGCAGCAACGGAAACACGACAGTTTGGCTTACGTATTTTACTGGCCAACGTAGCATTTTATTTAAACTGCAGTTAATTTTCACTAAAACATTTTAATTGTATTTTTGCAATCTGTCTCCTACAAGTTTTCCACAGGGGTCAGGCGGAGTGCAAAGAAAACCAAGAAGTAGCAAAAAGCTGAAGGCCGGCTATGGACGAGCCACAAATGCAGACGTTTACACTGGTTAGAAAGATATTTGTAAATAAATCGAAGTAAAATTGTATATATTCCTTGATTAATATTGAATAATTAGATACAAAAATATATTTTAACAAAATAATTTTATCAAAACAGAGTCTTTTTATGTAAACTAATAGAGAAAGATTATTTCAACTGCTATTTTTAGCTTACTTAAATAATTATTTTAAGGCAAAATATAAAGACATAAAAGCCTGCAATTGATTTAAAATGTATCAATTAACAAATTCTTTACCTTTTGATTACTAAATTAAATGTTTTCTTAATGTAAGTTTATATTTAAAGACCTACTGTTAGTCTTTATTAAAAGCCTAGTTAGGAATATAATTTTCAAAAAATTTAAAAACGAATAAACGCAATAACTATTCAGATTTATTGGTTACACAATGAAGTAAGATCCTAATATTAATATATTACAGTCAAAGCAAATACTTCAAGAATTAGAAATCACTGTTACGAATTCTTTAGCAATATAATTTTCTACTCCAACTCGGATATCCCTTTTATCCTTTTGCTATGTCTTGAACCTTTTACAACATTAAACCACTGTAAATGTGTTTTTTCGGTTAAGACCAACGCCCTGAGGTCTGAGGCCGCAATGGCCAAAGCCACTACCATTTTTAATGCAATAAAAGTCAACTTAAAATATGCAAATTACGGTAGTTTCGAAAAATTTGTGCAGGCTTCGCCAGAGTCGTTACACACAGTGTGGGGCAGGACGACGGGACGGGACGAAAGGACGACGGGACAGGAAGAAGGGCCGCAGTCGCAGTCACAGACTGAGGCTTATACTAAACTTCTGCTAGTACACTCTGTGTGGCAGTCTGTTGTCATTAACATTTCTCTGGGCCATGGACTTTTAATTGTGTCTAGGACTGTCTGTATGCCGCCTGCCGAGTTTTCGGATCCGTGACCCCGGGCCGTGTCACTCGGGGTGTCCCTTAGCAGTTGGCCCAAGACATTAATGTATATTAGTGTCGCAATAAATTAAGAGCATTTTGCTGTTCATATTTACCAGCGCCCCAGCCGCACTTAAATCTAATTGCAACGGAGGCAGAGAGCCAGACAAAATGGCATTTAAATGGCCGCAACAAGCAGCCTAATCAAATGGCCAGCCGTTCGTTCTGGCCAATCTTTTAATGAGCCAGATCGCATTACCTTGTAACGAGAGAATATTGTTGCCTGAAATTTACGCCCATCAATGGGGGCGGGATGAGGTCTGAGCTCTGGCGAAAAAGGGTGGCCACTCAGCCATGGCCGAGGCAAGAGGGTCGCACAACTTTTGACTTGGCTAAGCCGCTTAGCCGGGCGAAGGTGTCAAGTTTAGGAATCAATTACTTGGCAGTATGCTAATGTTAAACGCTGGCCCATCGGTTCCACCTCTTATTCGTATTTTCTCCCTTTTTCATGGCCTTCTTCAAAAACAAACTTTGGCAGAGGTTTGGCTGGGTTACACAGAAATTAATTTGGCAAGTTACTTGTAAAATGAGCAAGATTTATTTAGGAAATATGTTTGTTCCCTTAACTGGGCTACGGCATACATAAATATAGGGGAATCTGGTCATTAAATACATAGCTTTTGATTTCCAGTAACTAGAAACTAAAATTAGGACTCCCATAATACTATTTTACTTAAAGTCAAAATATCGATATCGAAATATTATCATTGATTCATCTCCAGAAGACTCTCTCATTCGACCATCATGTCAAAGCAAACTCTTTCGCTCTCATTTTACTCTCTTCACAAAAAAGATTGACGAACTTATGATTAAGAATGAATATTGTTGATGAATCGTTGATGAGTCGTTAATGAATTGTTGATGCATTCGTTGATAAATCATTTATGAATTGTTGATGAATTTTTTGATGAATTCTTGATTAAAGAATTATGGATTTTAGGCATAAAAGTTGATAAAGTTTTGCTCTTAAATGTTGACGAATAGATTATGAATTCCTTATGAATTTGTCACTGATGACAGCCTAAGACATTTTCATTTAAATTTTATGGGCTGCCATCAACTTTTCATCAAAAACACCGACATGTGTGTTGATGAATAATGATGAATATACTGCAGGGTATATATAAATATCGATACAATATCGATGTCAACATTTCCTGGCAATCCAAATATTGCCAAATAATTACAATTTAGTTTTTTAAAAAAGATATTATGTTTAGAATTGGTATTTCTTTATTTATTTACTATTTAAATAATTACGAAACACTCTAGGTTAGATCTTTAATTCCAATGAACTGTTTTCGAGTGGGCCTTTGATCTCGTCCCCTTCCACTGCGGGACCAAGAGTTTAGGCGAACAAACATTGCTCGTCCAAGCACTTCCTGCTGCCACCCTCGACTCCATCCGCAACTTTAATTCACCGGCACTGCGCATTAGAAACACATGCCGCAAATGAATGTTTGTGAGCCACATTCAAAGCATATTTTTGATGCTCTCGGCGCGTGTTTTACTCGAGTTCACAACTTAAATTACGCAGCGGGCACACGCACAGGCTCCCACATCGGAGCCCCTGCTCCCTGGGTTCCTTCCGTAGCCTTTGATTGATGAAGAGGCAATTCGTTGTTGGAGGAACTCGTCGGCCACGCCAGTGTTAAACACTAATGGCAGCTTAAATTAGATTACAGAGGAGTCCTCTGCCGGGGGATGGTTGAGTGCCAAGCGTGACCAACGCATTTGCAACCTCGTCTGCCAGCTCCTCCTGCTCCTCATCGTGGCATTTGTATTTTATAGCACACATTTTTTGACTGCCATTTATTTAAACTATTCTTACTCAATTCGGGGAAAGTGAACCCCGAAAAATTCCAACTGCTATCAGAAATCAACTCATAAAAATCGCACAAAAAGACATAAATAAGATTTATTGTTATAGTTTCACAAACCCGCTCACCCCGCACACCCACAAGCGCGCTCAGAGACGCGTTTCAATTGCCATTACGTATACGCAGCGTGTGCGGCCAAATGTCTGAACGAGTTGGCCAGTGCCCCAGCTGCCACCGGGAGTCGGTCTTTTATATTGGTGTTAAATTTCACGTAAAAATTGCACTAAAAATTAAATATAAATATTTGCTTAGGGCCATTAAATTGCCCTTAAACGGAGCTTTTCAAGTTTGTAAAGCAAGTTAAAGAACTTTAAACTTGGCAATGTAATTGCCCAAGTTTCTCGGTCTAAGTTAATCTTGGAAGATAGTTTAATAGGTTAAGCAGGAACTTGGTTAAAAAGTAACATTAATGAAGATAAAAGTTAGTTAATTTCTTTAGCCACCAGAGGAATAAGCGTATCCGTACTTCGTAGTTCACTTGAGTAATGATTTCTGATTTCGTTTTGATGTCGTGCCTAAATCAAAACACGAACCAAAATCCTTTATTATGCAGATAGTTTCCCGTGGAATGGGCTGCTTGCCGTACGGAATTTCATGGTTACAAATAGTTAATGTACAGCTAATTATTACATAATCACTGGTCAGCACGAAACGAGGCGGAGTCCTCCAATCCGGTCAAGTCGAGAGCACTGACTCAGTGTATAAATTCTCACAAAATACATATATTTACATTGCCTTACTTCCTACTTTGTGCTTTCTGCTATATTGCTCCCTTCCTATTGCAGCGTCGTATGTTTATTGGCCATAAATATTAATTATAAAACACGATATCCATTAAAGAGTTCTTCGGGCACGAAATCATCATCATCAGCAATAAAACGAAGGGGTTGTTTGTCCTAGGACTTGGCTTTTTCCGTTTCCCGGTACTCAATTTAGTGCTTGAATGTTTGATGTTACCTGAAGTCAAGGAAAATTAGACATTGCCGTGCCTACAAATAGACGGAGCAACCGCTCTGGCAGTTGTTTGTCTAAGAAAGTTTCCCTATTTTTAAATTGCCTTTCCCTGGCAGACAGCTAATCGTAGTTGTATTTATATAGATCAATGCAGTTAAGTTTAGCCTTAATTGTCTTCTGGCTGGGGTAAACGTCGATTGAATTTCCAAGTAAAGAATAATTGCTTTGGCACGGCATTCTAATGAGTTACGGTTGACAGTCCTTAAGCGACGATGAACTCCAATTCAACCGGATAAGCGTTTCGGAATTGATACGGCTTAATTTATTGTTTTCGAATTAATTGGTTTGTGGGAATATATCCGTATCTGTAGAGATATTGAATGAGGAGAAATAAACTCTACAAAAAAGTTATTATAATAAGATGCATAACGTTTTTTTCTGCTACCAACAAAATTAGTTCTATTTTATTCCAGGTTAGCCCAAAATTCCTTTAATATCGAACTAAATATTTTAAATATTTCCAACTTTGGCCTTGCCAAAACCACCACCTCCCTTAATGTTGCCATGTCCCTTTCGTCCCTTCCTCCTTTGGTATGTATTGTATAGTAATAACATAAAATAATTTATGGCAAATGAAAGTCACAAAAATACGAGACCAGGCGGCAAGGCAACCGAGGCAAAAGTTGGTTTCATGCTCCATTCACCAGGACCCCCTGCTCCACCTCCACCTCCTTCTCTACCGCCGTAAAAGAACCCTTTTCCATGGCGACTCTTTAGAAATTTTCCTAGTACATTTTAGGTGAGCCAAAAAAAAAGACGCCTGGCCGCGACGTGTAAACTTTCGTTTTCCTTGGTTTTTTGATCGAAACGTTCCTTTCCGAAAATCTGAGGCTGCACGGTGAATGTTTTCCTTGTATCAAGGCTTTTGTGATCTGTCGTCTAGCCCACCGTCCCCACTCTGCTGCCCTGCTGAGAGTACACAATGCTTTTCCACTTTTTTTTGGGGGGGGAGAATTTCCGCAAAAGCCTTTGTCTTAAAGGCTTTTGTGGTGAATTCTTTGAATTTCGCTGCTGTCGCTGCTGCATTTTGATGTTTTGCGAAAATTGCGCGACAAAATTCGCAAATTCTGTGCACAAAGGAGCCAAAAATGCAGCAAAACCATTCCTTACGGGCTCAAAGTCGTGGAAAACACTGCCAGATAAGAGATTCTAATTTCGACTTTATGTTGAAAAACCCTTTGAATACATCAAGGATCTGTTATACACAAAGAGATATATATATATTTGTGTGTCCTTTTCTATGTTTTTTCACACATCGATAGAGACCATGCTTCAGCGTTCAATTTTAATTAATTAAAGCCACGGATTCGTGGGCGTGTCTCAGCCCTGTCCACCGCTGCTGTTAACCTGTCAACCACCTTGTCACTTTATCCCTTTGTGTAATTAGAAATTCTAAGGCAACCCTGGGGGTGGGACAATCCAGTCAGGAGAAAAACCCTAGCCATGTTTGTAAATCGCTTCTTTTCAAGCACTTTTAAGGCACAAAGTTTTCCAAACGAAGCCAAAAAAGTAGCTAATTATATAGTTTCGTTTAGAAAGCAAAGAAAATAACAGGTTTTGATCAAGTTACAGACAAGGAATCGAATGTAAAGCGAAGGAAACATTTAAAATGTATGTAAATAATTTAAAGACTAAGAAAAGCACTCCAATAATTACAAAAGTATTTTGTAATTTGAAATAAAATATTATGTAACAAATGAAAATCATAAATTTTCTTTAACCCGCAAAACCACAATTTTTGAAGGGTTAATCTTTCAACCTGCAGCGGAGGGACACGTATACCTTCATAACAAAAACCGGCAATCACCGAGTCCTTCTTTCGGCTTGTTTGTTTTTGGCGGAAGGGATTTTTCGTCGGTCGAAACGTGTTGCTGGCCACAAAAGTTTGCAGCCCGAAGGTGCCACGAAGGTGACGCGTTGACTGGGCCCCGTCCACATTTTTCCCATCCCTTCCAGTCTCGTCCCGTCCCCAGAGCATTTGCCACATAGCTGCTGCACTCAACACGTTGACAAGTTTTTGAAAATTGTTGGCGGGAGCGACGGCGGCGGCGGCGACAATTCGTCCGGTAAGTCAGTAAGTCAGTCGAGTTTCCCAGTTCGCTGCATACTTTTTTGGGCAACTGTTTAGCAGGAATGCATTAGCCAGTGAAAATGGAGAGGAGAGTGGAAAGGAGGCATCCTTCCTCCCAGCTCCTTAAAGATTTATTATGGCTGTTGTTGCTGCTGTCCTGTGCTGCTTTCTGGTAGGTTTCGTGTGATAAAATGCTTGACACTTTTCTAAACGGCCAAACTTTTTGACTGCCAAGAGATTGTCCCAGCTCTCGTTCTATTTATAGCCAACTCACAGGGGTATATAGTATTTGGGATAAATTTATTCCAGGGATAAGGAACTCGTTTCGATTCTTGAAATGTGTAAAGAAGCTACTCATTCCATTGAATACGAAAATTCTGTAATAATAATTATCTATATTATATATAATTTGGAAAATTAAGCTTTAATTCTTTCTTTGAAATTTAATATAAAATAAGAACTTATTTTAATTTTTCAACATATTCTAAAAGGTGCTATTTTTATGCTTCAAAAGCAAATAATTTTTAATGATCAAGACTAAAAGGTGTCAAAAACTTATCTGAAGCTTAGGTACTGAGTATCTCTTAGCCGTACCTCTTAAACTTATAGTTCTTTCTTGTTTTTAATGCTCCATAATGCTAGCTCCTATCCTTTTTATCCTTTTCATTTCTCTCTCCTCTTCTCTCTCTCTCTTTCTCTGTGTCTCCGTCTCTGCAGTTTGTTGACACTGCCGGGCTTAGAGAGCGCATAAAGTGGAAATGATTTACGCAGTTCACCTTGCTCCTTTGTGTGAGTGCGTGTGGTGTCCTCACATCCTGTGGGCATAATAAATAGCCAAGCTTTTGGTTGGCAGTTTTGTCAAATAGCTCTTCTGAGCTTCAAAACACCTGAAAGCTGTTTTTTTCGTTTTTTGGCCGGCCTAAGACTTGCCGAAGACCTGCGGCGAGAGCTTAGCCAAGAAGAATTGTCAGTGGAAAAGAATGAGGCTCAAAGGAGAAAAAGTGCGAAACTCTCGGGGTATAAAGTTTTCAATCAACTACTCGTTCTATGTTTTGATCCTGGATTACCATTTTTCAAATATTTTATGCTACACCATGTTGGCAGAGATGAATTTCCCACAAAATATGATTTCAAATGAGATATGTATAAGGATTGCCTCGGAGTACCACTTCAGCCACTAAGTAATTTATATCTTCATAACCTCCATCGCTTTAATCCTTCGTCATCCTCCTAAAAATGCAGCAATCATTTGCTTTGGTGCTAATGGACAGTTTAGAGAGTCAGCCAAACGAGAAGATACTGTGGAACTAGTAGCTGCACTTGGGGCGCGGCTTACAGCGGAGCAAAATGAAATCATAAATGCCAGGACACGTGCCAGGACAACGTGCCTCCCGTTGCAACGAGGTGCTAAAGTTTTCTCTGCCGCTTTCTCGTAGTTTTTGCTTTCTTTCTTTTTTGATTTTTTGGCAACTCCGGACGAGTCGCGAGTGGTTCGCATTCCGAATGCAAGTTAGTTAAATATTTAAATTTATTTATTGGACTTGGCTTGGCCCCTGTCCGGACTCCGGACTCCGGTCTCCGGACTTTTGGAGCACTGCATCCAGGGCAGGGCCATTTAAAATAATCAGAAAATAAAATAACTAAGGGGGTTTAGAGGTGGACTTACCGTGTGAATCCTTGGAGGATGCGCTTCCACTGCCGCCACCTGCTCCGCCAGGACCCAGGCTGCTGCCTTGGCCGGACATTCCAACGCCGGAAGTGGAATGCAGGCGCGCTAATGTGACCGGCATTAGCAGAGCCATCGCAAGGAGCAGGACCATAAAAATTTTCCACATTGTTAACGTGGCCATTTGACTTTTATTGCACTTCATTTTCCCGTCTCTATATATATTTTTTATAATTCTTTCCCGACTCCTTCTCCTCTGGTCCTTCTTCGCTTGTTGATTTTAATTTGATGTGACTTAAGTTGGATTTGGTTTGCAGATTTCACGCTGCACTTTTTCCTCTCCGATTCCGTTTCCGATTTCGATTGCGACTCCTCCAGTTTCTCCGGTTTTCCCCGCTGCTCCTAATGGAAGCACATTTCGGCTTTCTCTAGGCTCCGTTCCACAGCAGCTGCAATTGAGAAGAGAGAGAAAAGGGGGAGTGAATCCATTGGTTCCATTGGCTTGAGTATTGAAAAGTTTTTAGTTTTGGAGGCTAGTTAAAAAGTTGAACAAGTTTCTTTTGCTCTTTTATTCGACTCTCATTTTCTTTTTATTCTTTTTTATTTATTTTTTTTTTTGTTGAGTTAAAGTCAAGTTGAAGCCGCAATTATCGAGTTGTAAGGCGACGCGCCCTGTTAAGACCTCACACAGATGTTCATGTTCGCAGGGTTTGGAAAACTCAATTTCGGGCAGAAAAGTTTCCCAAAAGAGAGAGAGATGAGCAAGTTCGTCACCTTGCCGGAAAAGTTTTTAGGGGCTGGGGCTTAGGGTGAATCAAAAGGTGGTTTGACAACATTAGTCATGGAGTTTAAGGGGAGTAATTATTGAAGCGACAGTTCGGAGTGGAATAATAAAATATTACGACTTGAACTTTTAATTTTGTTGATGAAACCCCTGATTAGCCTAATAAGAGGTATTCGGTACAGGATTTGAGTAAAGACTTCCGAATACAAACAAAGTGGGGAGTAAGTAAACTGTTTAAACTGGGTAATAATTATACGACATTTAAAAGTCGGAACTTTTGTTAATACAAAATAATTGTGAAACCATTTTATTTTAATAACAAAAACATCCAAAGAAAATACATTTTATTACAGAATATTTTAATAATTAAACAAATATAGGCCACTGAAATCTCTTTGAATTTTAAATCATTTTAATGCCAACCAATAACTGCGAGAATTTACATACCTAACATGTTTTTCTTTGTTTGCCTTTAAAGATATTTGTGAATAAATCAATTTAAAGCTAGAAATGTGTTATTTTTACTGGCATAAATAATCACAATAATATTAATTATTATTATGATTTTTGTACAGCTTTTGATGAATTAAATTTATATTAAAGCCACAAATACAGTTTTATAAGGCTGTAGGGAAAAATATTACAAATATTAAAGCAAAATCAAAAATAAAATAAATTTATTTAGAGCTGCTAATAAAGGTAAAAATGTCAACGCAAAATCATACCCAAAATTAATTGAATTTAGAACTGCAGCGACGCACAGTGGGGCATTCTGCCTAAACACGTTGCAAAAATCATAACTTTTGAAATAAATTTTCTAATTTTTTGAAACCTTTACCATTGTAAAGTAGATACCCACAGAATTTGTTGGTGCAAAAATGGACTTGCCACGCCCACCAGAAATGGGCGCAAAAAAGGGTCAAACACAAAATTTCGAAATTTCCAACTTTAAAATAAAAATAAAAATATAAAAAAAAATTTTACGCATATTTTTATATTAACTTTATTTACTTAATTTTACTTAATTAATAAAATAAAAATAGTTTTATTAAGCTAAAAAAAAAAAAAAAAAAATATTTCCAAACTTTTTGATGAATTTTGTGGTTTTCTACATTTTGGTCAAGGAAAATTATTTAGGTTCATAAAAAAGTTTGCTACAATAGTTTAGATTAAATAAAATTGATTAAAGAATAGAAAAATGTTAAAAGTTTTAATAATTTCGAAGTCAAACTAAAAATATGCGGCGTTAAACACAGAAAAAAAAACTCTCAGTTTGACGCACTATGAACTACATTTTAACGATTCAGAATAACTACGAAACAGATACGAAGAAAAGAATTCAAGAGCAATTTAAAACTGAACTGGGTCTATTGGTAGATCTTCCGAAGCAGGCTTTGGAAATATCAATGACGGAAATACGTCGAGAAAATTCTTTAGCAACTTTGAAGTTACATCCCGTATAATCGGAGTCGATAATGAACTTATTAAAAGAGTCAACGTTTTATAAAGTGTGCTCAGCTGCACAGAAAAAAATTGATCCCAAAAAGTTTGGCAAGTATGCTGCGGATACATCCAAAATTCTTAAGGAGAAATACCCAAATAAATTGTT
>VNJR01003564.1:0-28965 GCA_008042585.1 Drosophila punjabiensis | reverse complement strand
CCTCTGATGATAGGAATGGATCTTTTTTCGATTTACGAACTAAAAAGGCATCAAACTTTTGGGTTGTGGCTCGCTTTCTACCCCGGGTTTTCTTTCTGTCTGTGAAATGAAGGGCCGAAAATACTTTTTTTGCTGAGCACTTCATAATCTGAGTAATTTGTCTTATGGTTTTCCCCTCATTCTTCAGTTTTTTTATTGTATTTCTATCTCCAGCTGTACAATGCACTCCACGACCCATTCTGAATATAAAATACCACTTTTTGAAACGAATCTGTATAAAATGTATCATTTTATGCTTTAACTTACGTTAAATTATTATACCTTTAGCTTTGTCTCCCAAAAAAACAGAGGTTAAGTCAAAATTTCGACGCAAGTTGCTCACGTTTCTATTATTTTTTCCAGCTGAGACACGAAGTGCCTTTAAAAGTTACAAGATATCGCAAAAAGTAAAGACGACAGCGACTCAAAAAATAATTCTAAATAAAGCTAAACTATCGGTTATCAATTTATTTTTGGTTTGAAGCCAACAACTATCGTTAATACTTAGCAATCGGTTTCAAGTTACAGAAGAGAATGTTGTTTCTATTATTTTTTCCACGACTGTATATGTGTATGTATGACAACTGACGACGTGACTTTATGGAAATTATTTCGACAAGTTTTGTGTATTCACGTCAGCGCGGCATAAACCGAAAAATTCTATGTCAATTAACGGTGTTTTGTTTAACAGAAGAGCACGGAAAGACAAAGAGGGAGCAAGACGGCACAAAGAAGGTAAGAAATAAAGTTAGAAAAAATAAAACATAAAAACATTGAAATACCCTAAAGATTTTGGAGATTTAAATACAAGAGCATTTAAATTTAGAAGAATATTAGCAGTTAAATTTAAAACAAAATAAACACACAGCGTATAGTGGGTTATACAAAGGTGCAACAGCCGTGTTGATCTAGACCAATTGTACTATAATAAGTTACCAAATCACAGAGCTTTCTAGCTAAAACTTTACAGATATAATCATGTAATATATAGTAGGTTGGAACGGTTTATAAACTCTTAAAATCAAATATGGGAAACTTATTAGGTGCATAGGAGATATTTTCAACTCGATAAGGTACTAATTCTTAACCAGTATCAACAGCCATGTCGATCTAGAACAATTGTACGATAATAAGTTGCCAAGTTGCAGAGCTAGCAGGCTGAAACATTACAGATATTACCAGGTAATAGTATAGTATAGGAAACATCTTTGAAAACTCTGGAAAAGGTTATACAAACTTTACCTAAAGGGAATAATTAACAAGATTGATATATTAATTATATTAATATATTCTAATTTCACAGGGGGAATATTTTAAAATAAAATTACTAAACAAGTCGTTATTTTACAAACTTCATTCTTCATTCTATATGTAAATCTTTCTCTCTCTCTTTCTTCTCTGGCTGGTATTGTTGTTATTTATTTGTTGTTGTTGTGCTAAGGTCATTTGGTGGTTACACACATGTACGCAAAAAAAAAGAAGAAAACAACAACAAAAATTGAGGGGAAAACAACATAGTGTTACTTGCCATTTGTTTGCATATGCGAAATCATCATCAGAGCTACAAACGAACTTTGCCTCGTTGTTTTCTTTGTTTTGTTTTTTGGGTTTTTTGTAGTCTTTTTTTTTTTTCTTTGTATTTACAATTCTCTTTAAGAGCCTGCTGTTATTGTTGGGGCTTTTAATGGCGGTAATGGTAGGTTTATGTGCCGGTCTTCAAGACTTCTAGTCTTCGGTCTACACAGTTCGTGGCAAAAGATAACGCACGTTGGGTAAGTTTAAGACAAAAGCAGGTCACCAACTGGCACATTGAGATATGAGGAGTTTGCCCTTGTCAAGAGGTTCTTTGAGAGGATTTTAATCTTGGAAAAAAAATAAAAGATTATCTCAAGAATTTATTTATACCAAAATACAGAAATTTCTCAAAATTCATTCAAGTAATGAAATTTCCAACTAAATTCAATTTTATATTATCCATCTAGCTATTTTATCCATTGTTAAATATTTATTATATAGCAAAAATATCCCTTTAATATCGATATAATATATTTGCAAAGTTCATTGCCATGTTGCCGAGAGGGAAAGGGGTTCGGGAAAACCTTCACTTGGGCTCGCATATCAAGGCGAATATTGAATTACCGTTCCACATATAGACGATCTATCGAAAACTTTCCAACACAGTTCCATTTACTTGCCACAATTCGGTGGCTTTATGTGGTGACACTGCCCCAGGTGTGTGTGTGTGTGTGTTAATTTTTTCGCAGCACAACTCCATCACAATGATCATGAACATGATCATGATCATGAAGAGACGATCGTAATCATAATTGCAATGATGTTGACGACTTCTAATGCTGCGCGCGCGAGTTTTGCCATCGTTTTTTGCCGCTGGGTCGTCGCCGGCATCAGGTGAAAGTTATGTTAGGTTAAAAGAAAAAAAAAAAGCAGCAGCCACAAAGAGAAAAAATAAATAAAATTTCTTCTTTCTGTTTTCGCTTGCAGTTTTCCAAGCGATGATTACTTTCGGTGGCTCTGCGCCACACTTTTCGCCGATCTTGCACCACCTCATCAAAGTTAATGTGACAGTTTTGGATGAGTGTGACCATGGCGAGAGATGATAATGATCGCGCGATGATCATAATCACGAGAGCTGCAACCGGATGCAAGAGCAAGGCAATTGTATGATGGAAAATATTAGAAATAACATACGTAAATATGCTACAGAAGTCACAAGGTTTTAGAAACGCCTTAAAAAAGTGTTAATGTAACATTGTTCAGAATAACGCATTTACACTGAATAATACTTTCAACATACTTTTACCAGAAGCAAAATAATAGTCTTATAACTGCTAGCTTCCCATAACTTTCTGACCAACAACATTATTTTATGATCGAAAACATATCAAAGATATATACATATAAGCTACAAAAGAAACATAGTCTTAAAAACCCTTTGAAAGGTGTCAATGTTACATCTTAGAATATAACACATTCACACTGAACTTGGAATAATCTCAAGAATTTTCTTTCTTGTTAGAAGCAAAATAATGGTCTCATAACTGCTGGCTTTCCATAACTTTCCGACTAACAACATTATAGTTAGTTTTGATTTACTTTTAATAGCAGACACAAGTGCGTTTTGACTTGGCCTAGTCTGCGATCCAATCCAATCCAAACCAATCCGTTTCGTTTCGATCCGATCCGATCCGATCTGAATCTGAATTTGATCTGGTTTTGGCCAAGTTCGCTACGGTTTTGTCTCTTTGCCGCCCACTTTTGCAGCATGGCAACAAAAAAGAAGTGTGGCCACAATAACAAAATGCCTGCAAAGGTCGTTTCCAAGCCTCCCCTCGGTATGGGTATATCTCTCAGCTCAGATGGAATACAACTGAGTGTAAAAAAACCTGAAACTAGCTCGAAACACAACACAAAAAGATACATTTAAGAGTATTGCCGAGTTGGCATTTCCATACACAGACAGACAGACAGACATGTGTGTGTGTGTATATATCTCTATCTGTCAATGTTTTCCAAGAAGTTTTTGTATCTCAAGTTGAAATATTTGGTTGCTGATCGCCGAGCTTTATATAGATATTTACACATGCATGTATATATAGATATAGATATATATATATATCTCTGAGCATGACTAACGGCAAAAAGCCGCGACAAATTGGAGTTGGAAAAAAGTATCTTTGTGTTTGTATCTATCTTCTATCTGCATCTCTATGCCGTATCTGTGTGTCTGTTTCTAGATCTTTGTGTGTATCTGTTGCTCTGTTTGCTCATTTTTTCGGCTGCTTTTTTGACAAATGAACAAAAACAACAACAAACAAAAACTCGTTCATAGTTCTGTTTAATTACGTTCTCAAACAAAGCGCAGAACAAACGTTTTCCCAAAAATTCCGTTTAAACCAAAACGTTGTGCAAATTCCTGAGCTTAGCTTTATTTATAAGATTCGATTTTAAACAGAAACCATCTTTATAAGCTTGATAAATTATTTACACATTGTGTTCTAATTGAACAATTGAATGTAGATTAAAAAAAAGAACAACGCATTTAATCAATGTAAGGCATCATCATCAGCATCATCATTAAAAACTGATCACGTTTCTGCCAAGCAGCTATTGTAGCTTTTTACTTTGTTGTAAGTGCTCGCTTAGGGGTAAAAGGTTCAATAAACTGCTCAAAAAAACAGTGAACGAAAATCTTGACATTGAACTTTTGTGAGAAATTTAACTCTGCCGCACTCCGTGTCTCCCCGCCCCTCCCCTCGCCTTAACCCACTAAAGTACGCACATCTCTTGACAAATGTCTCACGCGTTCGACTAAAAAACAGCTTCGAAAAACTGCTCCCTCGCTTCTTCATCTACAAAACAGTTTTATTTCTGTTTTTGTGTTTCTTGTTTTTTGTATTTTTTGCAATTAGAGGTGCTTAACAATTGAAGAGGAGAGCTTCGAGACGAGCCGCGATCTTTATTTATTTATTTTCCTGTATTTTTTTCGGGGGGTTCTGCATGACTGGACAGAAAAGTCAATGGACTGACTGAGAATTAATCAGCGTTCCCAGCGATCGATCGCTGGCCGATCGGCAATGTTAAGGTTAAAGAAATTACATTCGATGCCCTATACTGATCGATTGATTTGTGAGCCACTAGCTATCATCGTCATAATCATCATCATCATCATTATAGTCATCATTATAAACATCATCAGCAGTGTCTTTCTCTTCGATCAATTACCGTTGAGTTTCTTTACAATTTCAACAAACTAAATCGAGATATATCTAAAGGCAAAAGAGAAAGATTAACTTTAGTTAAGGGGATGAAGGAAAATAAATTCAAGAAAGAAGCTAGAATTCCCTTTTTTCTTTAGAATAATAACCTATAACCGATTTAACGTATATATATTTAAAGAAAATCAAGCCTAATTCTACTGAAAATATTATTTAGGAGGAAACCCTCTACTTTTATTATTAATTATTAGTATAAAGAAACTAAAAGCACATAGAAATCAATACAAAATTAGAGAATACTCGTAAATTACTTGTAAGCATTTACTTTCTTAAAAATTTCCCCTCAGAAAGAAAGAATAAAGTTTTATTTTCTTTTCCCATTTCCATAGTTTTGTACTCGGAATGTATTTATTTATTTGTAGAATTCTTTCCTTTCATTAAAAAACTGGGTCTCTGACTTCTTGTTTTTTGTAAGTACACACAAACATAGATAGGCACACAGACACACAGATAAGAGAACGCCATAAGAGACACACAATACTATACATACATGTGTATGAACCGTGTACTATTGGAGTTCAAAGTGCTTTAAAGTGCTTTGACTTCCCACTGACTCTCCGACTTTGCTTCTGACTTGGAACTCTCGGCTTTCCCTGAAAACTTGCACCGCGCCTCTGCGAGAACTTGTTCATCATCTTTTCCTGCTTTGCCTATCTTTTTTCCATTTTTTTTTGTCTTTTTTGTACTTGCCAGAGCATTTTCACGGAGCAGTTGGCTTACAGGTTGTACGATCGCAAAAGAAGAAGGTACAAATTATGCAAGGCCCTTCAAAGTTTGAAGTTTATAACGTCGAAACGAAACGAGGTTGGAAAAAATTCAGTTTGGATCGCCCCAGTTTGAAACCGTGGTTCGAGACTCTACTAACATAGTGTGGGAGCAAGCAGGATAGATATATAAGAAGTTATGATCGGTGATCTTTGGGTGACTTACTGCCTAATATTCAATCAATGTAGATTATATACTATACAATCTATTACATGATATTAAATATTACTGTAAATATACTTACAAACTATTTTTTTTTTCACTTAATGAAGAACATCATCATAGTTGTCATCGCTTACCTGCAAATAAACAAAGAGAAGAAATTAATTGTAGACTCCACGAAATACCAAAGAAACATGAAGAAAGAATAACAATAATATTCAAATAATAAGATCCCCATCATATGTACATATATGGCGAAGTGCGAGAAGGTATTTGCTTAAATATATGTATGTATATATAGATATCATGATGAATAAAAACAAGAAACATAGTTCCGTAAAAAAAAACGGACAACAGCCACTCCCCAAAAGGTATAAGTGCCGCGGAGCTATATCTATAAATATAATTCTCTCCATGTGGTTGGTTATGATGTTGTTAAATCCCAACAGCAAAAACAAAATAAAGCACAACGACATTGGAGGATATGGGAAGATATATCTTAGGTCAGCAGCAAAAGTTCAAGAGTTTGAAGCTTGGAAAATCATCAATGAATCACACTAATTAAACAAGAAAGGAAAGTCATTTCGGAAGGTTACTTGTTGGTATAAATCTGTGATTTATTATATATAGTAAATATATATTCAGGAAGAATATAAGCCAAGTTAAAACCCATGTTGGCCTTGTTCTTCCTCTCTCTCTCACCTCCCTTGCTCTCCTGTCAGTTAGTCCATTGAACTGTTGTTAATGGACCGTTTATTTGCCCGACCGTTTTCTTTCAGATATTTAGGGAGAGGTTCAAAAACCCTTTCAGCTCGCAAATCTCTGAAGCGTGCAAATTATGTAAAGAGCAAAAGAAGCTGACAGAAGGCAAAAGGCAGAGAGGATGAAAGACAATGCCATTTGTCAGACTTGTTTGGGTACCGAGATTCGGGGATCCATCAACATCAACATCAACCTCACATCAACATCACAGTAAAGGCAACGCTCCTCCGTTCATCATCGTAAGCATTTTCGGCGGTACTGCTGCTAATTAGCCAAGTACTTTTTGGTATTCTCCGGTTTTTTTTTATATATATATATTTCTTATTTTGAGAACAATGGTTTTTTTTTTTGCTAAAGACACGGGGCCAGAAGGTGTATCTTTCCTCAGACTCTTCTGGCGCTTTGCTTGGGCGCATCTTTTCGCAAACTGACCAGTTTTCTTGTCAGTTCCACTCGCTGCATCTGTGTATATTTTTTGCTGTTGTTGTTTTCTGTTGGTGTGTTTTCAAGGCAAACACCAACGACCTTGACAGCATCTATAGACCCCCCCCCCCGTTTCTTCTTCTTCCCGACAACGCGATCTTTGGAGCCGCATTCCTTCGGTTTGTCCATTTGATTTGATTTGCCTTTTCCTGCATTATTTTATGTTCATTTTTTTTTGCCAGCCAGCCTTGTCTTCTTTACTTGCGGGTGCGGTTGATCTCATCTTCTCCCCCTCGGAATCCATCCGTTCTTGACTCTACTCTGTTCTCTCTGGTCTCTCGGGGTGTCTCTGCAATTTGTATACTTGACATGCCTCGGCGTTTATAGTGCGGAACTTGCCGGTGTGCCAGTGTGCATCATGTGCGTGTGCTATGAAGACTTTTTCGGTCTTTCATCACCTGGCTGGCTCTCTGGTTCTATGCGTAACTCGCTATTGGGCTGAGTTAGCCTTCTGAAATTAGGTATAACCATGTATTGCAAGTACTACTTGGCTTTTGTGCCTGAGAGCATTATAATTTAAGTCGGGAGATTGCTAAACAGTGACCTATAAAAGTCATAACATTTTCATAACTGTTTTTGAGACATATCTAGTCTTTAGATTTTTACGAGCAGTACTTATTGGGGAAAGCTAGAATGTAACAAAATACTAAACTAAATGGAGAAAAATCTCTCCCATAGTTCTCTCACAAATAGTACTTTTCTAATCATTTTTATTCACTGAGTAACATTTTTTTTAGCTTCCCTTAAGATGCGTTGAATAACACTTACACTTACACCCCCCACGTCAAGGCTGTGCCTTTTGCAATGCAATTGCATATTGCACTCACTCAATTATAACAAATTGCAAAATAAGCCATAAGCCATTAATTGTCTCCGTTGGTGGGCAAATTTCATCGAGAATTAAAAAGAGGCTACTTGATGAGGGAAACCGGGCGGTGATCGTTGATCGGCGCATTTCTTGAATAACAATTAAAACAATTACTACAACGGAGAAGAAAGAATTCAGCTAGAAAAACGACGTAACAATTGCGAAATAATTCTCGATTAATTTTATACAGCTGTTTTGTCAAGCAAAGCTAAGCGAAGAACAAAATAACAAATTAATAAAATGGAAAACAAATGCGACAAAAAAAAAGAGGGAAATTTTTCCATACATGTGGAAATGTTTTTTGTTTTCCTCTTTATCTCTATGATTATATAAGGGGTTAAGTGTGTGAACCCACGAGTGTGTGAATTATCAATGAATGTAATAAAGTAAACAAACGGAAACGAAATAAATAATTATATATTTTTCTAGTTCGATCGCAAATCCGCAAAGCCACTATCAGTGAATTTAGATGAGTCGCAGTCAGACGAAAAGTCTACTTTGAGTGTTTTTAATGTAAAATGTAATAATATTTATTATTATATTACATATAATTTTATAGCTATTAGCTATTATATTGAATTTTATATTAACAAAATACTTCTATTAAATAAGCGAATATTGTTAGTAAATATTAACAAGTAAAATTAATTTGGTTTAGTATTAATATTTTATTAAGATATAAACCAAATTTATAAAAGAAAAATGTAATCTTTAAATAAGAAATAGAAGTAAAAACCAACTATTGAAATAATGTATATCAGATAATTATATTATTTATATTAAATTAAATAAATTTAAAGCATTTTTTTGCAATTTACAATTGAATACTATTACTAAGCTCAAGCTTAAAGTACTTGCTCACATGTGTAGCAATTGCAGCAACAATTTGCCATAAAATCCCCCAACAAAAACTTAACATGAAAAGAAACCGGCTAAAAATTAAAATTTCAAATTTGTCAAGCCCCCTAAGCGGTAAAAAAAAAAAAAAATACAAAAAAATGAAAACTCAAAACACAAAACGGCGCACAAAAAACCAAACCACAAATATTGGTGCCATTTTTTTTTTCTTTTTGCTTTTTGTGTGGCAACACACAAGACAAAAGGTGAGTGAAAGAAGGGGAGGCAATTACGGCAAGGGAGCGAGATGGCTAGAGGGTCAACATGGGTTAAAGCCTTCAGCATGAGACAATGCAACGACAACACCAATTTTTAAGCCCAAAAACTATGTCACGTTTTTTTGTGTATTTTTGGCAATTTTTTTTTTTTGTTATGAATTGCTGTTAAAAAAATTTACATTTACATTTTTATTTTTGTTCTTTTTATTTCACAACTAAAATTATCATAACAAAAATCATTTGTTAGATGTGTAAGAACGTATTAAGAAATTGGTTACAAAAATTAAAAAGTCACTGGAAATTCTCTCAACGTATTAAAAAATTAGTCACTGGAAATTCTTTCAAAGTTCCAGCTTGAAATTGAAATCCTAATTAAGAATATACCATAAAAAAGAAACTATATTTTATACATAATTATTTATAATATTTAAACTAACAGTAATTTAAACAAAATACGCATCAACCTTTTTTGGGTTTCTGTTTTTTTTTCCCCTTCTGGTAATTGTGCATGCAAATCACGTAAAATGTTTTCATCGCCGGGGCTTGTTGCACATACGTTGCCGCGTTGCCAATTGTCCATAAGCTGTTGCCTGATTGCTTCGGGAATTAGACAATTTCGTTGGCCAGCAGCTTTGGCTTTGTTGTTGTTGTTGCTGCCAGCTAGCTGCTTCTGATGAAACGGTAAATTCGCTTTGGCTGGATTATTTATATTTCTTTATTTTCGTTTACGAGCATGAAGTGTGGAAATTTTGTCACCACATTTCGTAGCACCGTTAGCATTTTTTTTTAGATGGTCATCAACTCTGTTTTAAATTCATTTTTTTTCCTAATATATTAACTGGAACTAAATCAGTCTCTTGTTATTTCGCTTATTTCTATTCAAGAGAATGCGTCACTTTCTCAGAATACAACGAAAAAGAAACTCTCCCGTTCGCTACTGCTTGTACATTGCAGGCAAAGATAAGGCAAAAACTGCTTCTGTATAGAACAAAGAGAAATTTTGCGACTTTTCAGGATCTCTTGGGATATAAAAATAATACCAGATACTTAATTATCTTGCCAATATACAATTAAATAATATTCAGGTTAAAAGAGCACATTATAAAATATCTTAAAGACTTGATAAAACTCTCTTAAAATAATAATCCCTTTTAAGTGACAATTTTTTGCAATTTTATACGAGAACGAACAAGTTCAGTTTGTTGCTTAGACGGACAGACGGACAGACAGACGGACAGCAGATGATGCAAGGCGTTTCGTGTGGTGTTATTCAACCATCGCGACGCGCTGCCCAACAATGTAACAAACTTGTGTTGTGCATGAGAAAACAAATTTCCATACAGTGCGGGAAGGTGATGGAGGAACGAGGAGCGGAGCGAGGCGGGACTGTACTTTGGAGGAGACAACAACTTAATGGCGATATCTCTATTTGCATCCCTGGCATTCGAATGGCAGTGATAAGAGCGCCCCCGATAGGAGACAGTGTTGTAAAGTGTAGCGGCGATAATGAATTTCCAAGTTGACATTGGGGCCTGATCGAGGAAAAGCTACAAAACTAATCAAGCGATTAATCGATCAATCAACTGGCACTGAAATTAATGAGCCGGACAAACGAAACGAAACGGAATGAAATGAAATGAAATATAGATAGGGGGGTAGATATATAGAGTTCAGTTCCAAAATTGGCCAGGCACAAAGGTGACAATGAGGCGGGCTTTTAATTAAAGCAAACAGAATGCAACGATGACGCATTGAGAGCTGGACGCCGAACATTTCCGCTGAATTCATTACATATAAAATATATACAAAACGAGTATTTGTATTTGTACGCCTGAAAAAAACTCATTCGAATGAGTAACAAAATATTAAGCCCGACACAAGTGCAATGTTACAATGGCATTCGGCCAAGCCATTGAGAAAGAGGAACCAGAAAGAGGGCCAGCGAAAAGCTGCTAAACTAAGGCCCAAACGAAAATGTTTGTAAATATATATATATTACATAGTCCCAAAAGCCAAAGAAAACTGTACCAAGTCCCGATATCTAATCGATGGTCACGGCAATTAGTGTGCTTATCGCTTCGGCGATAAAAATGCGCCACAATAACAGAGACTTGAAAAAAAGAGAGAGAGAGTGCTCAAAATTGTATTTCATATTTCTGTGCAGTTTTCTAGGTTTTTCCTATTTTTTAAAAAAGATAAATAAATAAATTCCTAATCCTTACTTTACACCTAATATATAATCAAGCCAAAATTAGGTCACATGTAAAATTAACAGACTCTACTTCAAGTTATCAACGCTCCGCCTTCATGTAACATTTATTTATTATATTATATTCATTTTTTGTTTTTTTTTTTTAAGTACCAAAGGAACTGAGTCATATTTTACATCCCCAGAGCTCCCTTCTCTTTAAAACTTATCAAACAAAACCAGTGCCAACATTTTTTTGTTGCCTCCTTGGGATTGACACCCCCTACAGAAAAATATAAAAAGCAAAAATAATGCCAAAAAGTGACTCCTTTTGTTGGGCCCCATGGCCAGGCCATGTCAATGTCAACACAGGCCACGGGCGGCTTGGCCTTTTGGAAAAATATATAAAAAATAAATAAAGAAAAAGGCAAGAACAAATTTTCTTGTCTTTTTTCCCCAATGAACTGCGTCATTGAGCTTAAGAATTAGAAATTGTTTGTGTGTTGGGGAAAGAGGCTTGGAAATATGAGGAAAATGCGGAGGGGCATGAGCTTCAAACGTGTAAATTGCGACTCAATTGCGAGGAAAATAGGGAGGAAATTTGAGGACATGAAAAAAGAAACTGCGACTGCGAGTTACTAATATATAAAGTTGAGAAAACTTGTTGGAATTTAAAATAGAATGGAACATAAATTATGATATATTTTTAAGACATAATACATTGAAAATAATAAGCATTTGGTGGTTTTGCAACACATGTTTTTTATCTTATCATTGGTAAAAACATTGAAATTAAGAAATTATAATATTTTTGCTACGTATTTTCAGAATTTTCTTTAACTTAAGACTGCGTGTTACTAATATTTAAAGTTGAGAAAACTTGTGGGAATTTAAAATAGAATGGAATATAAATTAAGATATATTTTTAAGACATAATACATTAAAAATATTAAACATTTGGTGGTTTTTTAACACATGTTTTTGAATTTTTTGTTTGTAAAAACATTAAATTTAGGAGAATATATATTTTTTCCTGCGTATTTTAAGCATTTTTTCTTTATTTTGTCAAGCCAAGAAGATTCACAAGTTATTTAAGTTATTCGGATGGTAAATATGATTATTTAAACATATATCTCATGCTTATCATTTCTCACTCTCTCTCTCTCGCTGCGGACCATAATCAGCAAAAATTAAAGACAAAAAAAAAGATAGTAGAAATTTTCTCATATTGCGGGTCGCATTTTTTGTCATATCTTCTGCAGAGAGATGATACCAGGGGCAAGTGGCGCTGAAAGGGAAAATATGGGGTAGATAGATAGTAAGGGGAAAACACCAGCCATTCAAGGTGTGTGTGTGTTTGTGTGTCCGTCAGTCTGCCAAGATAAAATTCCACCAACGAGTCGTATAAATATTACGAAAAAATACTGTAATCACGAGGAGGATCTTAACATTGTTTTATTCCTACTAGAATATATAACAATATATTTAAATATATATTTTTTAGAACCAGAAACTGTGTTTTTAAAGAGTTTTTTGTTAAGGGTTGTTAAGTTGGTTGCTTTTGGCCCCATTTTCAATGCCATTGCACATTGATTTCGAACTCATTCGCTTGGCTTCGGCCTTGACTGGAGGCAGCTAACCACAAAAAGGTAGTTAACAGCTCGCAAACGTTTGGTACAAAAAACACAGAGTATCATAAGCAAAAGGTTAAAGGCCATAGCCAGCCGTTCGTCAAGCGGAAATGGAAATCGAAATTATAATGCCAGAGACAAGGCAAAAAAATTGCCTAAAAAATTGCCCAATAACAAAAGCCAACACACAATAACAAAAGAAAATACAGAAAAAAGTTTGGCAGGCAGGCAGGCAGTAAACGAAAAATAAATCGTTTGGCAAAATTCAACATTAGGAAAATAAAGTTTTCGAAACGTCCTTGACATTTGTCAAATCAGAAACTCAGCCAGCTGTCAAATATTCTCTTCATCGGGAGGGGGGAAATTTAGGGCCAGGAAACAAAGCCAATAGAAAAGCTTGGGAATTTGTTTCGACAGCTGACAGGAGCAGAAGGATCAAAATATAAATTGAACTTATTTTGGAATCGCAAATACTCTGGAAGTTCATATGTGCGTCGCAAAACACACATGATTTGTTGTGGCAAGCTCAGCTTCGAAGAATTGGAATAAATGCACGTTTAAGGGTATTGAGAATATCTGCTGAATTTCTTTCGAAATCTTTATGTTTACCTTTCGGCATATTGTCATGACATTTGGCCATAGTTTACATTTAGTTGTCACCCTGTCAATGACCCTGCCTGCCTGCCACCCCCTACATCCATCCAAAACCCCTCGCCCCTCCTCCTTTTTATGTTTCGTCGAAATGACAGCCAAAAACCTCATTAAATGCAGCTGCAGCTTTATCAACAAAAGGGAAGAAGAACAACAATGGGCAGAGGGTGGGGTTTATGGGAGCAATTAAAGTTCAATGCAGCAGCAAAGCAGCTAGTGGAGAAACGAGACAAGGCGGTACACTGAGAAAAACAACACAACACACACTGAAAATTGTAAGCAATTTTGGCATTTTTTAAAGCAACATATTATTATATTTTAATTAATAAATATATTAGTTGAATGAATTCTTTTTCAAAATAAAATTGATTAAATTTTTACATTTTTTGATATTCAATTGTTTACAGTGCAGTAGATCAGCCATAAATATCCCAAAAACAAATACGTATAGTGTTTGTGTTTGTGTGTGGAGGTGTGGGTGGCTTTTCCACACTTTCAAGGGTTGCAATCCAGAATTCCATTTATTTAATGTCAATGTCCTGGGTTCCCAAATGTATTGTTTTTCTTCGTTTTTCCCTTTTTGGGACGTGGTGCCATTATTTTATATGCGGACATGAGCATTTCTTCTAATTTTATGTTTGCTCATCAATTTTTATTTCATTTTAGTTTAAAATATACAATTTTTTGTTGTATTCAAAGGGTAGCATTAGCATCCTTTCTTTCATTAAAAAACTGTAAAACAACAGCGACAAGGAAATGTTTACAAAATATGATTTTGTTGCTTTTCCCTTGATAAGCTTTATGTGTTGCTGCAGTTGCTGTTGTTGCTGTTTTTGCTGCAGTTGATGATAAAAACAATAATAACAGCAACAAAAGAAAAATGTGTTGATTGCACTTTCTTCACGTTTCTGTCTCTCTTTCTCTCGACGAAGCTATCTCCGGCTCTTTCCTTTCTCGTCGCGTCTTCTCGCTTGGCTTTTTTTTATTGTCTTCAGTCTTCTGCTGTTGTTGTTTTTGTTGTAGTTGTTGTGTTTGTTGTTGAATTTGTTTTTGTTTTTATTTATTTGTTGTCAACGCGTTAATTATCTGAAGAAAACAGTTTTTCTGCTGTTTGAAGGCTAAAGTTGTGATTGTTGTTTTAGTTTATACTTTTTTTTGATCCCTGATGCTAGTTGCAATAAATATATATAGATAATAGTAATTAAGAAAATATGATGATTTGGTTTTCATTTTCTTTCCATCACCACTCATCAGCCCCACCCTAATCGGATTTCATGTCCCGCTGACATTTTCCAGCGAACAGAAGGAATTTTCATCACTTCTTTATATAGACATGGCCAAGGTCACATTCCCGGTAACCAAAACCCCCCTCTGACTGACTGACTGACTGACTGACATGTCATGACATGACACTCCGCCACACAGTCGGCGCATATTGAAATATTCAATTAAAATGAACTCATCATCGACAGTTCGGGGTGGTGCTTCTTTTTACTTCCAGACCATAAAAGACATAATCAAAACTGTATCAATGCGAGGCAATAAATTATTGGCAGCGTCGTGGGTGTAGCCACTGGGTTTCTGCTTAATTAGCCAAAATTTATATACATATATTTGAAAAATTAATTTGCAAACAAAACAACAGTCAAGCTGAGAAAGGGGCAACGCCTTCAGTGGGTTAAAAATTTGGTGGTTGGCAGTTAAAGATACGTTTTATTGGGTTTTTTCATCATCAAATAAACAAATGCATTAACACAAGCCACACCCACAGGCCAGAAGATAATGTGGGGAAAATTAATCAATTGTTGCTAAATTGGTTTTTATGCTTTCCCAGGAATAAATGAAATAAATAAACAAATAATTAATCACACTGTTTTTATATTTATAAAAACATTTTTTAAAACGTTTTCTAGGTAAATATTAAAACACTTTTGTTATAGTTTAAAATATTTCCCTATCCAAACCTTATTAAAACCAACCCTCTTCCTAGTTTTATCTCAATTTTGTCAGATCATTTTGCCCGCATATGGTGACAAAATCGATATTGCCTGTAAAAACAAAAGGGATATCTCTCAAGTCTTGTCGACTTTTGCCTCTGGAGGGTCCTTCATAGCAAACAGAAGAGAGGGTGCAAGATGTGCGATAAGCCCACATCTTTAGCACATAAACAATACACACACACACATATGTACATTTCCTTGGGGCGACGCACGCGTCCAAGATTACCACAAAACTTTGACTTTGACAAAAGCCCAGAGAAATAAAATAAATTATATTGGTCCCGCCTTAAGGGGGAGCTTGTTGTCTCATATCCTTTGTATATGCGCATTTTCCAAGGACTCTGTTCCTTGCCCTTGCCCACGCATCAGAAGCCAAAACTGAAACTGAAACAGAAACCAAGTTCCAAACGAACCCAAAAAGTCATCTGTTATCATCTGTTTTCTGTATGTATGTATATGTATAGATTTTCCTGCGGGGGCCGCCGTTCTGGTTGGCCTTTCTCACTGCCACATTTCCCCGGTTTTTGCCAGGGATTCTGTCTACCTTTTGGGGTTGCTTTACCCGTGACGTCAGTCACCTTCATTGAGGTTATGTTAGGTCAAAATTGAAATTGTGGGTAGTTGAGAGTGGGAGTAAGATTCATATCGTGGTTAGGTGGAAAGTGTCAAAGATAACTTTGGTGAAATTAAGTGAACCTTGGCAATTTTAATGCAACTCTATTTTAATTAATTTACATAATTAGAGAATGTGTAACAGAACATCGCAAGGTAAGTAGACCAATGGCTATTTACAGTTCTCATCAGTGTATTCAACGATCTTTTAATAAAAAAGATGCATAACGCCTATGTATTTAAATTATCATACAGAAAGGGATAGTTTTAATTATTTTTGCTTTTAAAGCAAGCGCTCAATTTCCTTGTCTTTAATCTTAAATATTATAATATTATAAGATTAATAAACAAATATATAAAACTTCTTTGAAAAATCTATCTACATATAACTATTTTTACCTTTTAAATTAAACCCCTCTTTGGTATCACTTTCCTCGCTTTAAGCTTAAATTCAATGGTAATTATTGTTATTTATTATTCATTTGCACATATTCGCATTTGGTGAAAATATACAACACATGTACATACATATCTCTTTATTCTGGCCAAAAAAAAAAAAAATATCAAATCAAGTTTCCATTATGCAAGCGTTTCGCCTTTACTGCGACTGCGAACTGCTGCTGCTGCTACCCACAAAATGCGTCCTAATTTCCTATTGAAAGGCCAAACTCCGAAAACTGGACAATATGCCAATGTTGAAGTCAAGTGGGCTTTGTGAAGTCTTGTGGAAGCTACTACCAAGCAAAGACCAACAACAAATCTCCAACTTTGGTGTCCACAACTTCATTTGTCTTGCTGTCAATTTGTATTTCTGTTTCTCCATAAAAATTGGGCCATAGTACTACAACAACAAAAAAAAAAAAAAAAAAAATCAAAAACCTTTATATATTTTTCTTTTATTTTTCCATATACCATGGATTGGATCCATCCAAGCTCAATTATGCACGGCTCAGACGTTATAAAAAAATATTATTTTTATATTTCCTGACCAATTGCCCAACATTTTTGCATTCCTCGCCTCCCTTGATTGATTGATTGACCACGGCCTCCTTCTTCGGTTGACCATTATGGGTTTTAGCTCTTTAGGGGCAAACTTGATGGTGTGCAATTTTCAGTGCGAGTTTTATATATAAATATATATATATTTAAAGAAAATCCTTTTAATCCCTACTGACTCGTAGTCTGTGCTTCCCCCCACATTTGCGTTATCTATTTGCAAGTGATTAAAGCCGCATTAAAATAAGAGTTCCAGCATTTTGCGATGGAAAAGATAAGAAATTATCGGTTAACAAAGAAAACGAGCCTAAAAAATAAATTAAAAAAAAAAAAACAAAGAAAGCTTTAAAAAAAAAAAATAAAATAAAGAAACAGAGACGAGAATAACGTGAGACGAAAGCAAACGCAGCAACAAGTAGTAGCTCTTGTGCGAATGCGGAACCAGAGAATCATGAGAAAATATAAAAAATAACCCAAGAAAAATAACCCGCCTGAGGCGCAACCTTTTTTTTGCCAAATAAGGGATATTTTAAGGAATTTCAGGGGAGTTATGTTATATCAAATATTGATGAAGATATGAAAAGGTAAATGAAAGAAAAAGGTTAAGCATAAGCAACAAGGATTATAAAAACGAGATACATAAATGTGTATTCAATATGTTTGGCTTGAAGGATAGAGGAATATTAAAAGATTTTCAGTATTATTTAATGTGAAATACAAACAATAACTATTAACAATTAATTAAAAAGGATTTCATTGGTGGAGCTCGCTCTCTCATTGATTAACCGGTTACCCAACATTATATATTGAGTTTCCACCGGTCAGGGCAAACCGTTTCACGATAAGAACAGCGATCCCGAGAGAGACACACTATCAGTAGTTCACAAAAACTGAATTTCGTGCGGTTGCTTACGAAACTCAAAAGTCGATTGGGATTTTTTTTTTTTTAGGTATTAATTCTGTTGTTTGCTTTTCGTTGATAACTTATCATAAGGCGGAGGTGACAAAGAACGAGTAATAATGATAGATAGGATCGTGGGCAGGGGAGTATGAAGAAACAGTAGGATCCAACACAAACGACCTTCGCGAGGGGCGTTAAATGGGGTCTGGTGGTTGTGTCTGATGAATGGAGAATTGAAAAATGAGAGAGAAGAAAGTCCAAAGAAAACTAAAGAGGCAGAAATGCAAGGAAATTATAATAAAAATCCGAACAGAAAATGCAAATCTATCACAAAATAAAGGTAGCCAAACGCCATTGAAGGAGGAGAGAATGAGCGAACTAACGACTGAGAGTAAAATGGTGGAAGGAGGGCGAATGCAAAAGGAAATTACGGTGAAATACAGACACGCGAGAGAGCGGGTTAGAAGGAGACAGCGCACAGAAGGTCAGTTTATCAGCCAACGGTAACAGCTGCTCTTTGGGCAAAAGAAGAGTGGGCAAAGGGCGAAAACGATAGGGACAGTGAGGCAGGCAGGCGGCAAGCAGACAGTGAAGGAAGGCAGGAACAGAGGAGAACAGGAAGAGGCATAGTGGATGCCCAAATTAAAATCCCATCGAAGGAACCTTTGCGCAAAAACCGTGGAATATCAGGTAAATAAAATCAAACAGTAACAGCTTCACGGAAGTAATTTATGTGAATAATCCAATATCGAATTGTAGATAAAGTAGATAAAGTTTAAGAATAAAAATACTTTTAGCATTCGTTTGATTTAAAAACGATATTAAAGTCCAGCTCTGCAAAACAAGTTTTAATTTAAATTCCGTTCTGAGAAACAGGAATCTTTAGGTAAATTTGGTATTATTCATGTTTTGTTTCGTTTTTTATTTATTTTTAATTGTGGCCACGCTCTTCAAACCCACTGTGCCTTGTTGTCCGCACAAAAACTCTCTTTCCTCTCTGTCTGCAGCCGCGCGGCTCGTGTTAGTGTGTGCGTGTTGAGTAGAAGCTCTCACACACACACACTTGACAGGCGACATGAGAAAGAAGAAAAAAGGCAAATAAAACAAGTTTTGAGACGCAGAAGTTTTTCAGAAAAATAAAAACCAACTCGGCTGCTGACTGACTTTCTTTAACATTTCGAAGCTTTTGTTTCGGTTTTCGCTTTTATTTTTTTTTGGCAGCTGCTTTGGGAGATGCCATAAACTTGTTTTTTTTTTTTTTTGATTGTCTTCTTTTTTTTTGGCAAAACAGAAGAGACTGCAGCAACTGCAGAATAAGGTGGAAGTAGAAGAAACTCACCTGGCAAACGGCGTCTGCTCCACCTCGTAGATCTCGTTTATATCGTGCGATACGAGTAATCCCTTTAATCGATCGGCGTCCACGTCCAAAAGTCCGTCCCCAATGGGAAAAATTCCCTTTTCGATGAACATTTTGTGTGGGGATGTGTTTGTGTTTGTGGTGTGTGTGCTAGTGTGTGTGTGTGGGCAGCAGCTGCAGCAGCGCAGATCTTTCGGAGATCTTTCCTTCGTTTTCAAAATTTACTTAATACAATTTCGTTTGCTGGTTATATATTTTCAGCTCCTTTTTTCTTGATATTCTCAACTGCACAATAACAAAAATAGAAAGGTTGGTTGGTTGGTTGGAGAGGTAAACACACGGGATTTATTCAATTCATTCCAAAGACGACGTTGCGCGCGCGCTCTCTCCCTCTTCTTCTCTCTCTCTCACTCTTTCCCTCTCAAAATTCCAGCACAAAAAAACAAAACTATGCAACTACAATACACACACACACATACACATGGTCGAAAATAACAAAAAAAAAAATTTCCCGCGTGTGTATGTATGTGATGCCTTTGCTGTGTTGCCTCTTGTTTTTGTTATTCCTGCTGTACCGTTCTTTTGCCCGAAAACAAACTCCACACAAAAAAAGTAAGAAGCAGCGGGCAGGAGCTGAGCGAAGCGGGGGCCCAATGCGAAAAACTTTGTGGTATGCACGGCACACACAGCACTCTCGTCGTCACAGTCAAGTCTAAAGGGGGCCAAAGGCAAAGGCAAGGTACAAAAGACTCGCGCACGAACCGTTCGTTGGCTTTTTGGTGGAGCGGATGGCAGCGAAACGCGAAACAGCGTCCGATTCGATGTGAGGGCGCGCAGTGTGACCGCGTTCGGGTCGTAGAGATGGCAGGCCATCGATAGCCATATCGATATCGATATTATTTGGGAAAACTATCGATAGAAAAACTGGGCAACTTGGAACAGAAAAAAGTTAAATGTTTCTAGAGGTAAAATATAAAAAACAGGAACATAACATCAATAATCTAATGCAAATGCTTTGATTTTATGGGCTTGCCAGTTCCGTCGGTTGGCTAATATTTACTTATTCTGAGAAATATGTGTTATTTAAGCAGCTAGTGGTGACAGTGTAAAACATCGATAGGCTAACAATTTAAAGAGCAAAAAAATGCTCTTGGATTTGATTTAAAGCATAACGTTTTATCACCACTTTAGTTTTATAAAAGATTAGAAACTAAAAGAAATCAGAAATAATCGTCATTATCGATTCCTGGTCTTTTTCCCATTTCTGAGACATGGTCACACTGACTAAAAGATTCAAAAAATGTCTCAACGCTGCCGGATTTCAGTTATTTCTGTAGCTCGAGTCTTTAGTTTTCCTTTTCGAGGTGCGGTGGGCGTGGCGCAGCCCACAAATACTTGGCATCTCGAGTGTCTCTATTGAATTCTTAATTTATATTTAAATTTATGCTTGCAGTTCCCTGGCTTTTCATGCCCCCTCCCCCCCTGCACCTCTACCTCTACTTATCCTACCTTCTATGCTGTTCCGCCGCTTTCTCATGGTTATGTAGGTGTGAGTGCTCCACTTGCATGCACTGAGCAAAAATTAGACTAAGCTACAGATTCGTTAATATATATTTCATATTTTTAAGATGAAAAGATGACAATAAACAATATTAATGTTGTGTTTAAACTCTTAAAATGCATCAAAAAATGAAAGCTTTTGAAGAGGAACAAATCGTAGTAATTGAATGATGTTTAATTTCATTTCCTAATTATTATATTCAATTTAATACATTATTTTTCTCTCTGTGTGTATGGGTTTCGGGGGGAATATGCATTATGCACATGTGCGTGTGGATTTTGTGGCTATATTTTTGTCACTACGAACGGCATCTGAAGAATGCGGAGCAACAGAAATAAACCAAGTGCAAAAACCTTTAGCATCCGTCTATTAATAATGCCGCCGTCTCCGTCTCCGTCTCCGTCTCCGTCTCCGTCTCCGTCTCCGTCTCCGAATCTCTCTCTATGTATAATTATTCTTTCGCGTAGCTCCTGCACTTTTGCTGAAAAACTCCTCTTGGCAGCAGTTCAAGTTTAGCAGATCCGGCTTTTGACCTACGGAAAAAATGCCTGCTGGGTCCCGTGCGTTTCTTCTGAAAATAGAAAATGAGATGCCGATGCAATTGAAAGCAAATATTTCGAAAAAAATGTGACAATTTGAAACAGTTTTTTATTAATTTTAATTATTTAATTAGTTGTATTTTTAAAATAAATATTAAATAGATTTGTTGTAAAAAGAAATGGAGTAGAAATCTTACTTTATTTTCTTATTTATTCAAAAGATAAACCATCCAAAAATAAGTTGTATTTCACTTAAATATTAAAAAGATTTTTTTTTAAAAGAAATGAAGCCAAAGGCCACCTTTTTTTTTATTATTTATCCAAAAGATTAAGACTAAAAGTTAAACCATCTGCAAATAAGTTTATTCCTAATTTATTTACAAAACAAAAATAATTTTCAAATACACAAAGATCTAACTCAAGGGTTCACTTACAATATTTTCACTGTCTTAAAATCCAGCAAACTGTAGCATTCTTTTATCAAGAGCACATATTTCTATAAAATATCACAATCTATAAAATAACACAAATACTTAGTTTTAATTTAGGACAAAAACAATTTTCAAAAACTCTTTTAAAAAAAGAAAATTAGTCAAAGATCTATCTTAAAGGTTCACTTAAAATATTTCCACTCTCTCAGTAACATTTTTTATCAGGAGCACATATTTCATAGAATCTATTAAATATCACAAATATTTCATTTTTATTCTTTACTAAAAAATATCCTTTAGTTGTATTTCAAATAAATATAAAAAGAAATGGAGTATAAAGCTTCGTTTGTTTAATTATTTATCCAAAAGATAAAGACTATAGCAGAAAATATATTAATTCCTAATTTATTTACAAAACAAAAAGAATTTTCAAATACTCTTAAAAAAGAAAATCACACAAAGATCTAACTCAAGGTTTCACTTAAAATATTTCCACTTTCTTGGTAACATTTCTTATCAAGAGCTCATATTTTAAAGAACCCATAAAATATCACAAATATTTCTCATTTTAATTCTTTATTTATTAAAAAATATTCTCTACTCAAAATATATAATCCAAACATTTGTGAATTTCCTTCTTTTTTTTTGGTTGGCGAAACTTTATATGAATTGCGAAAGCATCCAAAACGCGAGACAACAATGGAGACCACTTTGGAATTTTGGGCGAACGGCTTCGGTTCTGTTTTAGGTTTTTTCCTATTTCGAAGAGCAGAAAGCGATAACTTCGAGTTCCTGAAGGTCTATGGGTCTATATGCTAAGGTTGATCTATGGATATGGATATGGATATGCGCCTACTCGGGGCAGTAGGTGCATTGGTTGCCTTCGTTGGCCACATCGCTGCCGGTATCATCGTCCTTGTCACCATCACTGGTGACTGCTCCACCGCCGCACTCGTCGCCCTCGGCGCTGCAGCGATAGTCATCGATGATGGCCTGCAGCTCCTGCTGGGCGTCCATGAACTCCTGCTCCTCCATGCCCTCGCCGGTGTACCAATGCAGATGGGCCTTGCGCCGCAACATCGCAATGGAGGCGTCCAGCAAACGCTGGAAGAGTGACTGTATCGCAGTGGTGTTGCCAATAAAGGTGGCTGACATCTTCAGGCCACGCGGCGGTATGTCACAAATGGCCGTCTTGATATTATTCGGTATCCAGTCCACAAAGTTGCTAATGTTCTTGTTCCGCACACCCGTCATCAGCTGGTCGACCTCGCGGGGCGACATCCTGCCCCGAAAGATACCCGCTGCCGTGAGGAGCTTGCCCCGTCGCAGATCGATGGCGCACAGCAGATTATTGCTGGAGAAGATCTGCTGGACGAGCTCCGAGACGGTGCCCTTGCTGAACTGCTGCTGCTTGCAGGTGACCAGCGGCGCGAAGCCCGGTATGAGGAAGTGCAGCCGGGGAAACGGTACCATATTCACATAGATCTTGCGCAGGCCAGCATTCAGCTGGCCAGGAAAGCGCAGACAAGTCGTTATCCCCGACATGGTTAATGCCACAATATGGTTGATGTGCTCGTGGCCGGAGGTCTTGATCTGCAGATTTCTGTTGCAGATCTGAAACAAAGCCTCGTTGTCCAGGCAAAAGGTCAGATGCGAGTTATTCACCAAGGCAGGTGTGCTCAGCAAAGCATTATATGGCTCCACCACCACCTGGGACATGTTGGGTGACGGTATGGTGACATAGTTGCAGAGTAAATTATCAGGATACTGCTGCACAAGGGCCTCCATTATGAGGGAAGTCAGACCGGAGCCCGTGCCGCCGCCAATTGAGTGGAGCAGCTGAAAGCCCTGCAGCGAGTCCACGGACTCCACCTCGCGTCGTGTATTGTCCAGTACTTGCTCGAGGATCTCGGCACCATCCGTGTGATAGCCGCGGGCAAAGTTATTGCCGGCACTCTCCGAACCGGCCACAAAGTTCTCCGGCCTGTACAGCTGGCTGCTGGCGTTCAAACGCTGAATAGTGCTGGCCTCCGTGTCGATAATGATGGTGCGGGCATAGAATCTCTTGCTGGCCGTGGCATTAAAGAACACATTGATGCGTTCTAATTGGAGGGGACTGGTGCCACCGAACCTACCGGAGGCATAGTCCACGCCGTGCTCATGGGAGATGACGTGCCAGAACTAAATTGATGGGAATTTGTATTAATAAATAAGCAGGAAATCTCTCTCAAAGATGGATCCTTAAAGAATTCTTAAATATTCTCTACTTACAGCATCGCCAATGGCATTGCCAGCGCCGCCAATCTGCAGGGTAACTATCTCCCGCATTCTAATCCTAATCCAATCTCCAGGCACCTTCTTAAGAACCCTAAAAAGCCTTTACTGCATCTCGCTGCGGAAGCTCCTTTTCTTCAGCTTTTATTCTTTTTCTCGCCTCTCAGCTGCTGCTGCTGCTCTCTCGCTTTTCTCCAAGTGCTCAACTTCTCCAAGCCGCCCTGATGCTAAGGTTTTCTCTGATTTACAACATTTTTTAAGAACTATAAATTCGACACAAATCAAAAGACAACTCCGTTGAGAGTTTACAATTTAATGGTAGAAATTATAGGAATTAGAATTAAAGTAGGATTTTGGTTTTATTCAAAGAGACACAAAAAAAAAAAGAGAAGAGAAGAGAAAGAGAATGGGATTCAGACATCCTCCGCCGTCAGCTACTTGTCCTTCTTTTCGGTAGCCAAGGAGTTGTACAGTCGGTTGACCTCGTTGGCCACCTGGGTGTCCAGCACGATGCCGTTCTGGTCGATGTAGGCGGCGCAGGATTTGCTGCTGGTCTGCTCGCGTCGCTTGCTGCCGTTGTTCCGCGAGTCCCGCACGCTCAGCGTCAGCAGGTATTTGTCGTCGTACTTGCGCATATCGGAGCTGGCCTCCCACAAACGCTCGCGCTCCTTGTCCTTTTGCACGGCCACCGCGAAGGTGCCCTTCTCGCGGAAGCTGGAATGCAACGTCAACACGCCCATGAGGGCGAAGTAGGCAAGGACGCTGAACAGGAGGACGGGACGCGATTCCGGGAACGGGTGGGTAAAGTCCCAGGCGTGGGCCATAATCGCCACGCCCACCGCCAGGGCGCAGAGGGCCAGCCGAGTGTTGACCAAACCGAATTGCTCCTTCAGCTGCGGCCGGTCGCCCAGCAAACAGGTCTTCACCGCATCATCGAGGGCATGCTTCACCGCGGATCCATCCCACTTGTTCACCTTCACGAGCTGCATTGGAAATCGTAGAGAGAAATATAACATTATTTCTCTGCAGTGACGTGGTTCAAGTTCCCTTCAAGCCGGCATAAAAGTCTGCCTTTTCTCTGCTTGTTTGTTCGTGGAACACTATATTCTTACCTCCTCGCCGGGCTGCGACTTTTCCTCCTTCTTGGACATGTTCAGTGTGTGCTCTTATTTTTTGGGGTTTTTGGCTAGCTGGGACTCGGGGGTTCCAGTGGGATGCTTAGGCCAAGGAAAAACACACAAATTTTCTCGAGTTTCTTCCTTTTTCTTTTGTGACAACGCGACAGCCAGTGTGACCGCAACGTGATCACTTTGGGAATACCTGACAACAAACTGGAGACTTGGCAGCCCTGGCTAAGTACAGGATTTACCAACACTGTTTTTGGGCTTAAAGGTGATTTAAAATCGAATTTAAAATATTAATTTAATAAATATAAACA
The DNA here is from genome assembly GCA_008042585.1 of Drosophila punjabiensis. Lineage (NCBI taxonomy): Eukaryota > Metazoa > Arthropoda > Insecta > Diptera > Drosophilidae > Drosophila > Drosophila punjabiensis. Next base: position 3,396 of record VNJR01003564.1, on the reverse strand, counting down.
ACTTTAGGGGAGTTTGTTTAATAATATAGGTAATAATAAACAGTAAATATTTAATAATATAGTAATAATGTAAAAAAGCAAATTTAAAATAACATTTTTTTAATTATAAAAAAATTTTATGGGAGTTTTCCCTAAATAAATCATAATATTAAGTAAAAATGTAATAATAGTATTGTAATAATAGAAAACGCACGGAATATAATTTCATATTCGCACACTTTTCATTCAAACCTTTCTGTGTTTTTGAATAATGTTTTTTGGGAACAAATAATTTTGAAATAAATAAATAAATAATAAAAACAATAATGAAAAATAATAAATTAACTATAATTTACATATTTACATGATTATAATAATATAATAGAATTAAATATTACGAAATTCGTGGGGGGAATATTGAGTTTTTGTAAATAAAAAAAAACTTAAATAAAGGTCCATCAATTATAATAAAATAAAAATAGATCTGAAGAATATAAATATATTTATTTTTTATATTTTACTAAATCAAAAATTCAAATAAATAATATTTTTGTAGATGTTTTGACCATTTATTATCTATTTATTTTGCAAATTTGTCTGAAACAAACCTTAAAATCTTCCTGTATATCAACTTTTTGTAATATTTTATTTTCTTTTTCATCTTTTTGTGATATTATATTTCCTTTTTCTTATTTGTTATTTATTTTATATAAAAATCCTCCTCATAAGTTGTAGCAAAATCTATGTATTTGCAAATTAAATGCACAATTTCACATCATTTTCAAAGCACAAAAAAAAGAGTTGTACAAAAATATCAGTTACAAAAACAAAGGGCATTTAGAGTCTATAAATATATATCGGAATTTCATTCACATCGACTTCATCTGAGCCATCAGATCCTCCAGACTGGTTTCATCTGCCGTCGTCACAGCTGGAGCCGCCGCCTCATCATGGCTGGACTTTTCGGGGGCTTCGTAGGCGAGCTTCAGACCCTGACCCACTTCCAAGGCAGCGGCTGGCTCGGGATTACTGCTGGAAGGCGCATCCTCTGCCACCAGCTCGATGCCCCATTCGTTGGTGGCATGCAGGGGCTCATCACTGACCACCTCCTCCTTGACTTGGACGGGCTTGGGTCGCGCCTGGAATTCCTTTTGCCGAAGCAAACAATTGCGATCGTCGCACTGCGGATTCGGCTTGAGCGTCATCTTGGGAAAGAAGTCGTTGAGGGCATTGTAGCCCAGATAGTCGGAGACCTCGCCAAAGTTGAGCAGGTACTTCAAGGCATTCTGGACGAGAAAGCCGGCCGTAATGCCCATGGTTGTGGGCAGGGAGGCGGCACACACGCCCTCCCGCTTCAAGGTCTTCTCATCGATATTCTCGGCCACGACCAAGGGCGGGGCACACGCAAAGCAGGCCGTGTCGCCGGGACGGATGAACTGAATGTGACCGGAGACGGCATTCTCCGAAACTCCCGACTCGAACCAGTTCAGATTCCGCTCGTTGCACGCCGCATTGATGGCCATCCGCGCCTCAAAGTTATCCACGCAGCTCAGAACCAAGTCCACCGGCTGACCCGCCACCGTGCCGCTCTCCATGATTGTGGCGAGGAAGCGATCAAAGTTATCCACCGTCGTGATGTTATAGTTGTGCGTCTCGATGCGCACGTCCGGATTGATGAAGCCCAGAGTGCGGGCGGCGGCCTCCACCTTGGAGAGTCCGGCCTGGTCGGGCGTGAAGAACAAACGATTCATGTTCGCCAGCTCCACCTTGTCGTAGTCGAAGAGTATTAGTTTTCCAATGCCGCACCTTTAGGGAAGAGTATATAAGCAAAAGGATAAATAAGACAAGCTTCCGCAGGGACATGAGCTACTCTTACCGCGTCAACATATCGGCGGTGACACTGCCCACGCCTCCGACTCCCACAATGGCCACCGCCTTGTCACGGATCCTCTCGTACTCCTTCACTATGTTCATCCGCTGCAGAGCCATCAGGCGGCTGTAAGGATTGGAGTCCACCACCTCCGCGGACATCCGTTCGATGCGATCGCGATGTGTTGCTGCCTGGCGGCTGCTTGTCTTTTGCTCCTCCAGCTCGTTCTTGAGCTCCGCAATGATCGCCTGCAGCTCATCGATGGCATGCGACATCCTGGCGCTAATTTCCTTCCTTTTTCTCGCGCACAACAACAACTGAAGACAGAAATACAATCGCTTTCCCTTTCCAATTGGCTTTTGAATCTGTTGCCTTCGTGTCACTTTCGCTGCATGTTAAAAAAAAAACCTAACCAGCTGTTTAGTGTGACCGCACTTGGTGCATCGCCAGTAGAGCGGGAAGTAAATCGATTATTTCTAACAAATTTAAAAAATAAATCGATTTAAGTCGTTGAAAATCGAAAATACTTTCCATACAATAGTTTGCGTTTTTTAGGTCTAAAAATTAAATTATTTTATGCATATTCTTCGAAGATTTGTTTTATTATTATTCTTTACATTTTATCTATGAAAAAAAAAAAATTATTAATGGCTTCGAAAATATAGAATTTATTTATGTACATTTTTTGAAATCAAATTTTTTTAAATTTAATTTAATTTGAATTAAAATTTTTCTTTATCTATATATATAAAAATGAATTGCTGTTCGTTAGTCTCGCTAAAACTCGAGAATGGCTGAACGGATTTATCTTATCTTGGTCTTGAATTATTCGTGGAGGTCTAGGGAAGGCTTAAAAGGTGAGAAAAATTCGATTAATTGCCGGGAAAATCCTCAAAACAGTATTTTTCTATTTCCCATTTACCTCAGTGAGAGAGAGGGAGAAAGATATAGATTTTTATTACAATCAAAATATCTGTCTTTCTCCCTCTCTCTCACAGAGTTAAATGGAAACAAAATCAAGAACACCCGTTCTTGGCTCGGTTTGTGTGTGTGGGTTGGAGCACAGAATACATAATTGGAAGAGTTTATGTCGCGTTCCGAAACTCGCGTTTCTTTTGTATTAGTTTCGGCACGCCAGGTAAAATGCATCAGTTTCCTCGCTCAACTTTCGCGGATGAGATTAATGCACGTTTAAAAAAATCATTCTTATGGCAAAGTGTTGAAACACTTCGATTAACCATAAACATGCGAGTACACTTGCAAAATGATCCATCAGCACAAATATTTTTCGAGCAATTACAAGATATTGGGAACGGTGAAATAGAACTGCAACCAAATACGCAATGCATCAAACTGCCATAAAATTGTTGTACTGTTCTTCAAGATACAAATGAATTGATTACAGAGTAATTACTTAAGTCATAACTGGCTCAGTCATCGGGCGATTTTGGCAGCCAAAAATGTGGATGTTGACGAAATTAACTTCCAGATACAACAGTTGTTACCAGGCGATCTAATGTCTTTTAAGTCCATTGATACTGTTGTTG
>VNJR01003563.1:0-33901 GCA_008042585.1 Drosophila punjabiensis | reverse complement strand
TTTTCGTTAGCGTGGCGCAGCAGCGCTTAAAAACTTTTGTATTTCTTCTCTCTTCTTTGCCAACTAAGTAATGGCGTCCCTTTTTGGGATGAGTGACAAAGGATAACAACCTTATCGATAATTCTTTTACCGATTCATCAAAAGCAATCAGATTATTTTTAAATAAACGAAAAAATGGATTTAAACTTAAATTATGGCGGCAACAGGTTGTATGGCAGCTATATGATATAGTCGTCTGATTCTTATGAAATTTACAACAAAATTCTGAAAAAATATGAAATACTAGTATCTCAAAGTAGAAGAAATTATGTTGAAAACTGACAAAGCTATAATTTTTTTTCTGAAAATTTCACGACCGTTCCTATGGCAGCTATAAGATATAGTAGTCCGATCTTTATAAAATAAAATCCAAAAATCTTAAATAATATTGAAAGCTCATAACCGTGAGTTGATCAAGATATGTTAAAAAACAATGAAGTTATAATTTTTTTTCAACAAATTTACCGATCGTTTGTATGGCAGCTATATGATATAGTTGACCGATCCGGCTCGTTCCGACATATATTCGAGTGAGAGTACATAGAAGACTATCTGCAAAGTTTAATTTAAATAGCTTCAAAACTGAGGGACTATTTCGCGTATAATCGGACAGACGGACGGACAGACGGACATGGCTAGATCGACTCGGCTGTTGATGCTGATCATGAATATATATACTTTATAGGGTCGGAAATGACTCCTTCACTGCGTTGCAAACTTCTGACTGAAATTATAATACCCTGCAAGGGTATAAAAATTATAACTTCACAGTGTTTTAACATATCTTAATCAACTCTCGGTTATGATCTTTATATATTGTTTTAGAATTTTAGATTGAAATATATAAAAATCTTTGACTTTAACCTTTGACTGTCCAATCTTCGGGTTTCGGTGCCGTCTCACATATCGTCATCCAAATTTTAAGGAATATATACCTATGGTTTACAAAAAAAAAGGGCTGTGTCAAAACCCTCCGTTTTCCTACCTTATAGTCGTTATGTACAATTTGGAGGGTTAAATCTAGATCCTTTTCCCAGCCTTGAAATTCTTCCGCACTCTGAAAAATAAAGGTGGGCCTTTTTCCTCTGTTATAGATAGTGAAACAGAAACAATAGTTTTTTTATATTATTTAATAATTTTTATTTATAGTACCTCACTTTAAAAATTACGTTATATCAATATTACATTAAATGTTGTTGTTTGTTTATTACATGGGTTGTTTTCGCTAATTTCGACTGTTACATAGATTGTTTCTTTCGATTTTTTTTCTCTTTTTCTTTTTTCTCTTGGGTTTACCTTTACATGTACGGTTTATAGTAGATATTTTGCTGTATATGCATATTTGATAATCCAAAATGTGCTATAATATTGTGTGGTTAAAGTTTACTCTTACACATTTAGTTTAGCTTAAAAATTTAAATGTAATATTTTTCGTTATTATTATTATTGAAATCTTCAGTGATTTGCCTTCATTTTCGATTTTCGATTCTCTTCATCTTCAAGTTCTTAGCTGGGTTCATTTTTTAATTGCTCTTGCGACAATTTTAACAAGGTTATAATGATATTTGTTGTTTGTTTTTGTATTGTGGATTTAATATAACTCTTGTAGATGCTACTTCGTATGCTTTAATTAATTTACAATGATATACAGGTTTAGCTACATAAAAACGTTATAATGAATCCAACTAAAGATAATAGGAATAGAATTAAATTAAATGTTGAGTTTAAGGTAAGCATATTGCATTCAGTTCTACGGGTCTATAACGCTAAAATAAATTAATTTGCAACATTTCGATTCTTTAAATTTCAGATATATATTTATACCTATTCCCTTTTTTTCGCTTAGCTCAACTAAAAGAACCTAAGGAAACTAAACTAGTTTAAATGTATTTACAAATTTCTAAAATCTTTTCTTCTCTGGACACTTCTATAGTTGAGATGAAACCAAAAAATGTTGATGGGTTTCTGTGTGTGTGTGTGTGTGTGTGTGTGTGTGTGTGTGTTTACAAGTATCCGTTTTCCGATTTCTTTTTTTTTTTCGATTTCTAAATATGTGTAGAATACGGTCTACTGGAAGCTATTATACATTTCTGTTTTGTTTCCTTCTAGTTTTTAAAAAATTTGAATGTAATTTGTCTCTAGTCCTTTTGACGATCTTTGATTTATTTGCAATTGTTTAAACTTGTCTTTCAAGTTGCCTCTATATAAAGAAAGAAGGGTTATTTTCACTTCATATAGAATTTCTTGTGTGTATCCATTTATATACTCTTGCTTTATTGATTGATTTCTCTTACACTTGATTTGTGTTTTAATGTAATTTCGAAAAAGACATTATTTTGGAGCTTAACATTAACTTTTGACGTTTTCGTTTCGCTTAACTTCGGCGGCTTCTGCTACATTGTTTGTTCCTGATTTCTATAAAAAATACCATTTCTTTTCTCCATGTTTCCTTCAAGATATACACTTATTTATTGGCTACATTATATTTTGAATTCAGTTGTGAAATCAAATAAAATCAAGTATAGTTAGTTTGCTTCAGGGCGCCCTTCTGTTTTTAAATTCAGATAACTTTCTTTGCGGTTTAGAGCTAATGAGTTTAAGCTAGAACCTTAATAATTTGGTTGGTTTAATTCTACTTTAAGGTATATTATCCTTTTACTCTCTTATCCTGTTTCAAAAATGTAATGGATATAAAGCATTTGATTCATCATGTTGGTTTCATGGGTTGTGTGTTGTATGGTTTTGGGCTTGCTTTTTGTAGACAGTTTTAGGCGCACTTTCAGTCTCACACTAAGAAGTTAATTATAACAAAACGTAGCTCAAAGGGTTTTTTAAATAATCACGAGAGTCCCAGATTTATAGGCGTGTCTATACATATGTTTATATATATGTCCATTGATAACAAAGTGCTCTTAAAACTGCTTAGCCCAAAACGAATATTTATATTCCTTTTCGAGTTTAGGCAAAAATTCATTTTCCTCTTACGCCTTAGTTTATCTGTCTATACATCTATATCTTTCTCTCCTCTCCTCTACCTCTTCTTTTTAACTTACTGGCTAGAACAAAGGGACTTTGCGAACCTAATACCTATTTTACTATTTATGTTCCGTATTAATTTAGATAAAGCATATTCTCGTTAAATATATACATTTTATACACATCTCGATTGTGTAATTAATGTCCATATATGTAGTTCAAAGGTGTTTCTGTTTGTGATTGGTTAGATCCTCGGGAGGTGTGTGTCTCTTGTGTCTGTGAGTCGTCCCTCCAACGGACTGACTACTCTACTGCTGCTGCCGCTGGTTTTTCGACAATAACAAATGAAACTGCCTTAGCTTGCGCTTCCAGTGCCTGCAATTAAATCTAAACTTGATGTCCTCGGGCCTGGCCACTCCGGCAATGGTTTCTGGCTCCTCCTCCCCCTCCTGCTGCAGATCATCCTGCTCTCAACGCTTTTGCTTGGTGGCTTTCTTGCGCTTGCTGGTGCCAGTTGCTGTTGCCGCCGCAACGGACGCCGACGGTGGTGGTGGTGGTGGGACGTTGCTGCTCTGTCCGCTGACCAGCGCCGATATGCTGGCAAAGGGCGAGCTGGTAGCCGTCGCGCTGCCGCTAGTACTGGGTCCCCCTCCTCCTCCTCCACCGGTGCTGCCCATTAAAGCCGCAGCATGCAGTGATTCTCAACTACGCTCCGGCGTCCCGTGGTGCTGATAGATCTGCTGAAGCTGCTGCTGCTGCTGTTGGCTGTGCACCACCTGGCTGCTCGATGTGACCACATCCTGCTGCATGTGCTGCGGATGGTGACCCGGATGGGGCGACTGTTGTTGCATATGCACCACGTGCTGTTGCTGCTGCATGTGCTGCGGCGTCGGTGGCCCCTGCGCCGAGCTATGGTGCTGCGGCGTGCTGTGATGCTGCGGCGTTGGCGGATGCGGCGACGGGCTGTACGGGAACTGTTGCTGCAACATGTGCAACTTTGCATAAATATAGATTGATTATATCGGTTAGTCAAAGCTTGGCATTTGTTGTGGGTAATGTATGGGGTTTAAAATTATAAATAATTGTGTGGTGGGTGGAAAAGCAACTCGAATAATTAAGCTAACGTTACTATATTGGTACTTGACGCAAGGCTGACATATAAATCGATATTTTAACGTTGCGATATATAATCAATAAATCAATTTGCTGTTTGATACATCGGATCAATATTAAATTTTAATTACTTTTTTATTTCGAATACAAAGGGTAAAAACGAAAACTAAAAACAAAAATGTTCAAATATTCCCTCGTTATTGATATTTTATTGAAAAATTCAATATTTAGAGATATTTAAATTTCCAACTAGTTAAAATAAGATTCTACTTTCTTTCGATATACATTAGAGCGGCATAAAATGTTATTTAATTTGGATATTATCGATTCGGAATTATTATTATTATTTTAGCTTTAAAAAACATTGTATCGTATAAGAATGTCCAGGATAAAAGCAGTCATTGAAAATTAAAACTCACTTATGTATATATAAATATTTTTAGAAGACATATTTGTTGTCTATGATTAATCTATTTAATATTTTTTTCTCCTACAGGATAGAAAAGGTTCGATGCGTTAAGAATCGCTTTTTTCACTGCTCTACTTTAAATGCTTTTGAACTTTAATATAATAATTACAGTGAGTTATTGAATTGATTACAAAATTATAGACCGCTGTTTTCTTGTTTAACGAAATAATAAAATTACTATTTAAACTCTATTGTATATATTTTTTTTGGATTTGTATTTTTAGTCTTATTAAAAGCCAAATCTCGCAAATACAATTTAAATTCTCTTCGTTTTTGCTGGTCCTATGAGTTTCCTTTTTTACGCTTTTTTAGTAACATCCAAATTAAAAAAAAAAAAACGTTTCATCTTTGCTCAAAAAACAAACCGAAACAGTCAACTGTTATTTGCTAGCGCGGTTTTGCGGTTATCGAGCTGCCGCCATAGAGCATGGATTGTGTACGTACCGAATTCTCCTGACTATGCTCGATAATTTCAATGCTGCCGGTGGTATTGCCAGAGGTGTTGAGCAGCGCCACGCCACTCGTATTGGCCACCACATCGTATTTGCCACGCTTGAAGCGGCCGTAAAGCGAGCTGTAGGGCAGGTTGTAGTGGATGGCCGCCTGGTTGATGGACATTTGGCCGACACTGTTGGAGGATGCGGTGATTAGAGGCTTAATTGAACGGAAGTATTTTACACACACACTCAAACACTTACCGCACAGAGTTGAGGGCCTCGTTCATGGCATCCTCGGACCAGGGCGTAGGATTCGAGCGCGACAGCTCAATGCCCTCCCGCTTGCAGCGTCCGTAAAGTGTTCCTTTTTTTTATTGAGGCGCAGGTTGTTTTGGTTAGAAAAAATAATGGAATTAGTCACAGGCAAACGAAATAGAGCAGAGGACACATGGTGTCACTGAAGCGAGGCCAACGGGACACAAGGGACATATAGAAAGGACATTTTCTATACGCAATCTTAGCATAATTATAGCTTCATGGATGGATTTTTATGAAAAGGACGATATATACATCGATTAATCGAATGTATATGCGATAAATCAATCACTATCACTATTCCACTGGATATGTTTTTATAACTATGCTTAGAATCGATATTTTAAAAAGAACATCTTCCAAACTTCCCAAAAAAGTTTACAGGGAACTTTTAAAACATACAAAACGACGACAAAATGTGAGAGGAAAGCCATAATCAGAAGGATATAGATGATAAATCCTGGACTGGATTCGCGGACAACTTACCTGTTGGTATGCCAAACTCTGCGCTTGCTTTCTGCACCGATGTATTACCCGCCCGTATCGCCTCCAAGGCACGCTCCAGATCCTCGGGCGTCCACGTGGTTGGGGCGGCATTGAACGGTGCCGCAAGGCGGATGCCCTCCCGTCGGGCAATCTTGTAGAGCGTCGACGAGGGTATGCCAAAGGCCTTGGACGCTTTGTTCGCGGATATCTGACCCGAACGTAGCGCCTCCAAGGCATTCTGCAGAGCATCCTCGTTCCACGACTTGGTGCCGCCCTCCTTCTTGGGCGTTTCGATGCCCAAACGATGAGCACGTTGCCAAAGGGTGGTCGATGGGATGCCATAAATGGCGGATGCTTTCGTCAGGCTCATGTTTTGGTTCTTTAATGCATCTAAAGCTGAATTCATATCATCTTGTGTCCAAGCTTTGGGACCATTAAACTGACCTTTCTCGCCAGAGCCAGAGCCAGCCCCACCACTCATGCCCCCACCACCACCAGCACCACCTGGCCCCGGGCCACAAACGCTGCCGCCGCCCAGACCGTGCTGCTGGTCCAAATTCGTATAGTGCGGCTCCTTCTGATCGTGTGGTGAGCCGTTGGCGATCATCATTGAATCCTCGCTCGTGTCCGAATTGTACATGTCTACAAATTAAGGAGGAAAATAATTTGCTATTAATATTTATTACATTTTATATTGTTGCGTTTGAAATCAGAAGGGACGGTAGAAAGAGAGGAAATGGTCAAAAACAAACAAAGGACTATTTAAAAAAATTTTAAAAGACCCTGGAAGACCTGAAGTTTCTACAGACAAAAAACCGTTCAAGAATCGCTAACATCGGAATCGGAGAGTTAAGGTTATAATAAAAGTAGTAATATTCAGCTTATCGATTAACCAAGTCTTAAAGAATTTCTCAAAAATGAAATAAACAAATTTGGATATAAGAAAGTATGCCATACATTAAATGTTTAAGGGGGTCATCCCATGTGACGGCCTGTTTTTGAGAGGTTTTTTTAGAATTTTTTTCTTGGTTCAGTGAAAAGATAGAGCCTTAAGTTTTTTAATACTTATAAACATATATTTCGACAATATGAATATAAATTTAGGGCAAAAAAATATTGAGTAGAACTTGAGTTACAGCGTTCTGAACACCCCTCCCTTAAAAAAAGGTACTCGTAGTATCTCCACGATTCCGGCCGTTTGGCGGCTTATCGGAAATCAAAAAACTAAACGGCATTTTAATCTGTAAGCGAAATGCACGGTATGAACTACAATCAAATGAATATACCAAAAATTGGATTTTTGACAGACGTTTTCTGCCTATTTTTTTTAGTTTTTCTTTAAAAAAAATATAAGTTGTTAACATTTTTTAATGCATTTACGTGTGCTTTAAACTGCCTAAAAAAGTCATTTGGTCCAGCCGTCGAAAAACACAGTTTTGAGAAAAACGCAAAAGAAATAATTATTCCAGGAGTAAGCTGCACTGAAGGGCATTCTTTCACAGCGCTATAACTTTCCAATGGCATCAAACATCCAAAAATCTTTTTAACCATATATTCTTCATAAGTTAATAATAATATTAATTGAAAAGAAAACATGTCGATTTATTTTCCATCACATGGGATGACCTTCTTAAGTTTTTTAACACTCATAAACATATCTTTCGACAATATGAATTTAAATTTTGGGCTACAAATATTGAGTATAACTTGAGTTATTTTTTTTGCAGTTTATTCATTTAGTTTTTTTTTTTTCAAAAAAAAAAAGGTTTTAAAACTTTTTTAATAGTTCATACCATGCGTTTAAATGTTTTTTAACATTCCCTAAAAATTTCGCGTCATTCGGTCGAGCCGTTTTTGAGATAGAATGGAGATGAGTTTGAAAAACACGTTTTTGAGAAAAACGCAAAAGAAACAAGCAGCTAGACTAAAGGGCATTCCTTCTCAGAGCTATAATTTTCTAATGGCATCGAATATCAAAAAATCATTTTAACCATATATACTACAAAAGCTAAAGATAATATTTATGGGGGGAAAAAAAAAATTTTGATTTTTCATTATATCATCACAAGGGATGACCCCCTTAAGCTATTTGGGGTCATATGGGTCCTGCCATATATGCAGACATGTATTACATTTCATTTCTATTGACAGCTTTTCTAACATCATTAAGAGGTTACACTCACCCATATGTCCTGAGGACATCATGTTGACAATCTCCGGCGTTATTATCATGCCCGGCTCGTGTTTAATTTGGCTCGGATCGATCTCCATGACTGTGGCACCGCCAATATCGGCGTGCGTCACGTGTCCCCCATGTTGGCCGTGCACACCTGCAGCAGCTGCTGCTGCGGCCGCTGCTGCTGCCGCCTGCTGTTGCTGTTGCTGCTGGTGGTGTTGCTGCTGCTGTTGCTGCTGCAACTGGGCCTGCAACTGCTGGGCATGGAGATGCTGCTGTTGCTGCTGCTGTTGTTGCTGCTGTTGCTGCTGTTGCTGCTGCTGCTGCTGGTGTTGCTGTTGCTGATGCTGCTGCTGGGCTTGGTGATGGGCATGCTGCTGTTGCTGCTGCTGCTGCTGGGCCTGGTTGAGAGCATGCTGCTGGGCAGCAGCTGCCAGGTGCTTGGCCTCGATCACCTCGCTCTTGATGTGCTGCACCAGATTCGAGTTGCTCTCGTCGCCGGTATGGTGATGGGATATCGAGTGCATGGGGGACTGATCGAGCCGATGTATTTGCTGGGCCAAATGATTGTCAATGTCGAGCGGTTCGGTGGGATCTAGGGAGAAGCAATGAAAGATGATTAGTCACAGATATACCCTCAAGCAGCAGAGATCCTGGCTAGATTCGGTGGCAACACTACCGATAACTCACTTGATAGATCGCGCGTGTCCGTGCTGGGGTTGCAGGACAGATCGACGTGCTCCGTAACGGTGACTGGGGTGGCGGATGGTGCTGGTGGCTCGGGTGTAAAGTCCAGGAATCCCATGGGCACGCCCAACAGGCCGCCGTTCTGCGCATGCAATCGAGGTAGATTTGGTAGTGAGGAGAGAGATAGATAGGAAATGTCGGGTTAGCAAATGAGATCTACTCGAGATCTGTCAGATTGATCCTCCGGAGGGAGAGAGGCTGCTGGCAGCTGCTGAGAGCTGCTAACTAAACCAAAACTAACTAAACCAACTTACCATGCCCATGCCTAAACTAGTCATATTTTTTGTATCTTTTCCGTCGCGCGCTACTACAATTTGTGTGACGATGGCTTGGTTGCCGGTTGTGGACACGCCGCCGCTCACGCCCGCTGCATTGTTTGAGTTGGCGCTTGATGAATTGGACGCTGGCGATGCCACCGACTGTTCCGTCTTGCAGATCTTATTCGGTTTATTCTCGAGCTCGTGATCGTGATCGTGGCTGTGACTGTGACCGTGCCCGTGTGAATGCCCGTGTCCGTGCCCGTGGATATGCTCGTGTTCGTGATCGTGGTCGTGATCGTTCTCGGTGTCCGATTCGTCTCCAGTGCCTGCGCCCACTGGTATATAGTTGCCGTCGGGCGTCTGCTGCAGGCTTACAATCGAGGTGGGATTCTGGCCCTGGATGAGAATGGTCTGGTGGGGATGGTGGTGGGCCGGCTGCGGTTGCTGCTGTTGCTGTGACTGTGAGCTGCTTGAGCCACCTGAGCTTCCAGAACCTGTCGGCAGATCCGGTGACTTGGATCGCTTTAGCCGGGACTTGCGTGGCGTCGCCTGCAGACCGGATGGCGTCAGTGAATTCTGCTGTCCGCCGGAGCCGGAGGTACCGCTACTACCGCTCGCTGCTGAGCTCAACAACTGTCCGGATAGGGGAACACCACTGCTACCACTTGGCACACCTCCGTGTTGCGTCAGCAAGGCGGCGTTGATTTGCTGCTGCTGTTGCTGGACATGAACCTGCTGCTGGTCCTGTGTCTGTGACTGGTGGTGTTGCTGCTGCTGTTGTTGTTCCAAGGAGGGCGAAGGAGCTCCAGGAACTATGGTTGCATTCACAATGTTTCCCACAACCGCCTGCTGAATGTTCTCCGATACTGTGATCGTTGCTGTGGCCGCGTCGTTCAGGTCATCCGCATTCTCGGCGGTCTCGCAGAGGCCCTTTATCTTTAATTGTTCGGCGGTGCGCAAAAGGCCCTGCAATTAAGTAGGAAAAGGATGATATTTTATTAGTTATCGGTTTCAGAAATGAGTTTAAGGAACTACTAGACCACTTTTTAAGCTCTTAAGTTCTCACGCAAACTTTTCCTTGTACAGACTTTCTTATTTTCACAACCTTTCTTAACCTTTTCAGGAACTAATCTCGGCGTATTGTATTATTGAAATCTATCTAAATAACCAAATTTAGTGATTTAATTTTTCAAAAGATGATTTGACTTAATAAAATCAACCCACTATTTATTTATACTATGTCAAACCATAACCCTGTCCCATTTAAGCTGATTTAAATATGAAATATGACTGATTAATACTCAAATAACTCATGTAACCTATACTTCAGACCATCTAGTAATGAATTATTCATTTAAATCATTTCAAACTAGTTTGGTTTCTTTTAAATGTGTGTGGAAACATGCCAACCTTTACTACCAAAGGCATAGCTTTAACTATTTTTGTGTCGTTTCCAGTTCAAATTTGGTTTTTATAACCCTTCTTTTGGATTCTCGTTCTGTAATGGATAATATCAGTTATATAAGTCCCTCTCCCGGAAACAGTTTCCCTTGGCAATTTACACACATTGAATATGAGATATTTACGAAGAGATTTTATTGAGAAATGGCCTATATTGGGAGGGGGGAGGGATAGTTGAAAGTGTTCCAAGAACCGCGCCCATTCCGTAAGAGGCACACACTCTCGGGAGACTGCCCTGGGGGAATACATAACAGGGCTTAGGTGATGGAAATTTTTGTCCATTCTTTTTTTTTTTTTTGAATGAACAGCGGCGGCGTGTGTTTGCGCTGTGACAGTCATTACGGCGTCGCTTGTCTTGGCAATGTTCAGTCACCAGTGTCCATAGAGAGCCGCAGCAGCGGCAGCAACCCGTCCAGCAACACTTTCGCCATCAGCAACGACAACGCCCACTCCCACCGTCCACCGTCCACCGTCCACTGTCCACTGTTGTCACCCAGCACCAGCACACACCACCCACATGGCCCTCGCCCCCACCATCTTCGTCTCTGCCTCCACCCAACTCCACCTCCATCTCAGGCATTTCCCAACCCAATCCGCGCTGCAGTTGGCAGTCGCCGCAGCAATTGGACAGACAAATATTTACTTCAGAAGTTTTTCTTTTAAGCAGTGCGCAAGAGCCTTCCTTACCTCCCCCGCTTTTTCACCAACGGCCCTTCTTCTTCGACCAGTTTATACATACATATACATATATTTTTTCCATGCTTCGCATTTTAAATTAAAAATACGGAAAAAACACTACGGCTCACGCACACTCCGGAGAGATGCCCAAGAAAAAATTCTTATTACCGCCTGGCGAAAAAAAAAAAAAAGCAAGGGAGGTGGAGATGGGAGATTGGAGACGGAGACTGGCAATGGGAGCGGGAAGATTGGGCTGGCGCTGGGTGGCCCGAAGGTCTCCTGGCGAAACAGAAAAGAAATTAAGGCAAAAATTGAGTAGGTTGAAATTTGTGTACCCGTTCTTTCGGTTCGCTCAAGCCGCAAAAAGAAATTCCCGCCACGGCCACCCCATTTTCCACCCTTCGGGTCGCCAGTCGTCCAGTTTGTGTGTTTAAAAATGAAAAAAAAAAAAAATAAAAAAAACGACAGGAAAGAAAGAAAATCTTTTTCTTCTTCGACAGAGCAGGAGAGGGGCAGATGAAGAATCCTTCGAATAAATGAAAGAACACAATTTTTTTCGCTCTCCTCTGCTGTAGATGCAAATGGCAGGCGCCGGAAACGGAACTACGGGCCAGAGGAAGGGGGTATCGGGTATCGGGTGTGGTGTGGTGTGGCCCTGGTCCACGTCAGGAAAGGATGCATGATTGCTTGGCTCTATGGGTGTATGTGTGTGTGTCAGATGGGCTGTGGTCGCCAGCTCTACTCATCAACGCCAAGGCTTTACCCCCAATCCCCAAACTCCACCTCCTTCTTCTTCTTATTTATTTATTTAAGTTAAAAACAAAACAAAACAAAAAAAGAAATGTAGAAAAAAGTACATAACAAATTTACGCAACTTTCTTCCTGCTGAATTTTCTTGGACCTTTTTTCAGCTCCTCCTGCTGCTGGAAGTCCAGTGTGTCCAGCACTTTATTAAAAGCAGAAAAAAACAAAAAAAAAGTCAAGAAAAGGGCTGAAGAAATTAAGAAGGAGCCAAAAGAGTTCGGTACAGAAAATTTAAATAAATTGCGGCCAAGCAGGGATGAGGAGCGGAGCGGAATGGAGGGCAGGAAGGTGTGCTGCGCGCGCGAACCCAAGGCGAACCCCCGACCCGACCCGATCCCAATCCCAATCCCGGACCCAATCCCTTCCTGGGTTTCCGCCTTCTTGGCACATTTTTTTTCTCCTCTGTGCCGTGCAGAATTTTTCCTTGTTTTTAATTACGACAACGACAGAGCAGAGCACAGAAGCGCTCTAATGGCCGTGAGGGCACACCCGGACTTTGGACTACGGACAACGGACTTCTCCGGACTGTCCGGTCCCGGGGTCTTATGTAAAGCAATACACAGACGAGAGCAGAGAAAAAAACGCTGCGTGGCAAGCAAAGTCTTGGCAAGCAAGTCGAAGGAAAAAATTGGCATTGGGCAGGTATATATATGTACGTATCTACGTACGTATGTATCCAATGGCTACCCCGAAAAAAATATCCAAGGAGCAGGAGCAGGAGCAGAGCAGAGCAGAGAAAAATCACTGCTCCTTGCCTGGTTTTGATAATCTCCCAACTGCAAATTCCAATTAAAAACTCTTCATGTGCTAAAGTCAAATCAAAGAGAAGGAGGAATGGAGGAGGGAGCTCTCCAAGAGGATTGCTGGAGGATTGGAGAAGGAGAGAGCCTGCCTCTCTGTCTTCTCTTTGCCCCTATTGAAATTCTAACGCAATTAGTGCATGAAAATAAAGCGTCGTCAATGCTGCGTATGAGTGATATATGGCTTAAATGGCACAATAGCTGCTTCAGCTCTCCTTCTGCTCCTCCTATCCTTCGCTTCGTGGCCAGTTCAGTTTAGCTGAGCTCGGATCTCTCTCTGGGCTAAAAACAGAGAGTCCTGACCAGTCGGGCATAATTGAAAAGCGAGACCCGCTCTGACAAGGACAAGTAACCAATGGGAAGCACCAACAACAATAACAACAACACACAAAAAAAAACTGTATCAAATGCCTTAGTAAAGAAGAATTGCATAAAAATGGGGGGCAAAAAAAAAAACCAAAGCAACTGCAACCACGTTGATCAAAGACACAAAATCTGTCTAAACCATAAATGAACAAGGTTCCCAGGGTGGGCATCGAGGCGGCAAGACAAGGCAAGGCAATAAATGCAAGAAAAAAGGCCTCTGGACATCTATTAAGAGTCCAATGAATAAAGTATCCTTTTCTTTTGAGTTTAAATATGAAGTAAGAAATACATTTTGGTACATTTAAACCGTATTTGTTATATTTGAATAGCTATTACAAAGATTAATATAAAGACAACTAGAGTTAACCCATTCGATTTGGTCGCTTATGCATCTTGCTAGAGAAGAGTCTCTGCTTTTACGATCTAGTAAGAAATTGCTTTAATTTTCTTGCAATTTAAACACAATATAAAAGATTTCCAGCATATAAGGTATATTTTGGAGAAATCATAGTATTTACTTCATAAATCAGAAAGACTTCTTTAATTATGAACTATCTTCAGGTCTTGTTAAATTTATTCTTTACATTCTTAAAAAATCAGATTTTTTTCGCTTTAGAAATAAGTTATTAGCTATTAATGACTTTAACATTATTTATTCAACGTATCCCAATTTGTGTCTTTTTTTTTGTCAAAGAAGAAAAAAAAGGAAAATTGTCTTAAAAGGTTTCCCCATCCATCCCAACCCCTCGAATTCCAATGAAACTCTCTGAACTTAAGCCCTTATTTCCGCTGGCAGGTACAGTAACGTCCAACGATCCTAGCCAAGGTCCTGCCAAGCCGTGGAAAAATCGATAATTACTAATGTAACTAAATACAATTAAAAGCAGAACCAACGAAAAAGAAAAAAAAAAGAATTACACATATACACATAGAATGGAGGAAAATCGCGGGTTTTTCATGAAGAGACAAATGAGCGGAAGGAAGACGGCGGCAGGCGGCGGGCAGCAGTGAAAAATAGAAGCGGACGGGGAAAAAAATCGGGGAAAAAATGCGCTTACTTACAGCCCAGTTGGCAAATGGGCAACCCAGGATGCTGCTGCTGCCCCCAAGCCCACTTTCCCATTTGCCGGCTTTTCCTGTTTTCCCGCCGACCATCAAAGACAATGGCAGCGCCCATTCAAGGGTTTAAAATTTCACCATTTGCATTTTTTCCCTTGGAAGCCCAGGCCCAAGCCCAAGCTCAAACCCCAAACCCCTCCGTTTTCCAACCCACTTTGCTGCTCAGTAATTTCATTTCATTTACCATTTTTTTTGTCCTATTCTTATCTTTGTCTTTATTATTTATTTTTTTAGAGTTTTTTTGTGTGTGTGTGTGTTCTTGTTTGCATGCATTTGTCATTGATGTTGAAGAAAATTCATTTCGGGGAGTCGAATTCGCAGCTTGATTAAATGTCCATTGAAGACGAATGAATTTTCTTACTTGGCCGACGTTTTCGCCGCTGCGCAAATTACAAGGCATCGGCATCAATATTGTGTAACTGAAACTGAAGTACATGTCACAATTTGTCTTTTTATCGGGAAACGCGACCCCGCCCTCGCCATGCCATCCCATCCCATCCAAGGGTTGGAAGTTTCTTCATCGAACAGCGCCGCAAAATAATTGCATGCAAATGAGCCACTGACGTGCCGCATGAAAATCTACATAATCCGAACGATAAAGGTGCGGGGGAAGGAACCTGAATGCTGAGAAGGGTACTACGACTACTACTACTACTACTACTTCTTCTGCTGCTGCTTCTTCTGTCTGAGAGCAGAGAAATCTTCCACAAATTTGCATTTTAACACGTTTCCGATGAAAACTCTATCCTGTGATACCCACAACAGAACAACAATGTGGGTGAGTTTTGTTGCGGACAACAATGTTGCCAATTCAAAATGATTAGAAAAGACTCAAAAGGACTGGTAGAATCTTGAAGTTCCATAAAAATCATAGAAACCAATATGGTAATAAATTCAAGTATCATTTAAAATATATACTTTTGCAGAGAATGTACTAAGATATGGGAGCTAAAATTTTCGTTGTTGAAAACCACTGATTAGCACAAAAAAAACTCTGATAAGACTACTACTACTACTATAGAATGTTGTTCCTATTTTAGGCCAAAAGATCTGCGTTATTGTCTTATATTCTAGCTGGGCAAGCAGGAGCTCTTTTAGTTCCCATGACCATCAGTTTTTTAGGAGGCGCCAGCGGGTAAAACTTTACCATAACATGTCTCTGATGTTGACATCAGGGTTGTGAGTATTACTGTATCAATGATAAATTATTTTTTAGAAAAAAATATCAAATTGATCAAATACTTGGTTCATATTCCCAAGCAGCTACGCGTTCTATTTTTATGAAATGAAAACTAAAATTAGGAAATATTACAAAATATTCATATCTTAGAGTACATGAGGATGTGTTGAAAACTGGCAGGATACATTTGTATTAATAATATTATATGTATATAATACAGTCGTCCGATTTTTATGAATTTAAACAAAATTCCGAAATAGTCTGGAATGCTTGTATCCCAAAGAAGCAGAAAAACTGAAAACTGCCAAAGTTATAAAAATTTTTCTAAAATTTTCCCGACCTATGGCAGCTATATGATATAGTAGTCCTAGTTTTATTAAATTAAGTCAGAAACTCTGAAATAATATATAAAGCTCAAAATCGAGAGTTAATTAAGATATTTAAAAAAAAAGTGAAGTTATAATTTTATTTCTACAAATTTAGGGATCGTTTGTATGGCAGCTATATAATATAGGGTCGGAAATGTCTCTGCAATTATAATACCCCTGCAAGGGTACAAAAAATCGATAAATAAAAGCAAGTGTTGAAGAATATGATTAAAGCTACCAATGCTGTGCCCATGGTCTGCGAGTGTGTATTTGTTTGCCACATCGGCTATTCAGTAATTCAGTCGATATTTTAAGTTGTCGATATTTTCAGTAATTCAGTCGTATAGGAAAACCTCTGGTTAATTTTACCCAAAAAACCCAAAGCCTTTCCGCTGTATGCATACTCTAGTTTCTTATCTATTGTATTTTTCTTCAATTAAAGTTAATAAATTCACTGAAGCACAATTCAATTTCAAACTTTGGACACCCAGATTACGCTTTTGGCATTTTTATATTAGGGCAACGGCAATCACAGACAAATAATGATTTCCGATTGAGAGTCAGTCGGTTGCCAATTTCTACACCACATCGTTCGATATTTACCTGCAAAGAGAAAAGGAGAAAATTTGCAAATTAGTAAAAATGTATAATTAAGTTTGGTAAACATTAAAAAAAAAAAATTTCGGCTTATAATGGGTGATTTTGCAAAAAAACTAAAGATTAATAAAGATTTAAAGAATACCGGAGACGCCCGGAGAGGGGCTCTCTTGGCCCGTGAAGAAGACAAGGAAGGGGAAACTTTTCGAAAGCGGAACCAAACCAGTTGCTCCGATGGCTGACTTGCGCTTGATCATCAATAAGAAAACAAAATGGAGTCGGAGTAGGGGCCATCCATCGCAACGTTAACAACTCCAGCTAATTGCCTTGCCAACGATTGATACAAAGATATAAATATATATATATTTACAACAAAGTAAACAAATTGCCGGCAAATGAGCTCAAACTGATTAAAGAAAATTTTTGCCGAGAAATTGGCTTGCGCGAGACTAAAATATAACTCCATAGAAGGTAATAAATAAATCATAACACATACAACAACGTGTTTTGATTAAATAATGATTATTAAGGATTATAGAGCGAGAATTAATTATTTTCTTATTAAAAGTATGGATATATTAACTAATGCAAAACTAATTGTCTTTATATCTATTATCAAGCGTCTAAGGTATGAATTTTACCTCTTATAATGTATTTAATACTGAAATTATTACAATATAGCAATAAGTCCCCTTTAACTTGTAAAAAAAAACTCAATATAGAATTAGTTCTAGCTCTCAACTCCAACTTTTTTTTATTTATTTAGAAACTCCATTCAGAGAAAATCCATTACGAAAAAAGTGATGGAGAGGAAATAAACGTAAATTGGCGAGCAAGTAAATTACAAAATTGCTGACACACACACAAAGGCGTTAAAAAGAGACAGCACACCTTATAGTGACCAATCAAAAAACTACAAAATAAGAAAACAAAAGAAAGAGAATTCGAATATTTGCTAGCTGCAAAAGTTTATTGAACTTTTTTTCGACGTTTCTCGCTGGCTCTCATTATGGCTCCATTATACTCATATTGTTGTTGCTGTTGTTGTTGTTGTTTCTCGAGACTTGGGTAAGGTGTACGCCAAAGTTATAAAATCGGCAAACAACCAACAGCAAAAACAACAACATCAACCGACGCATATTAATGAGTTTTGCATGCGACGCGACTTTTCGTTTTTTAGCGCAATGGTATGTGTGCGCGTGCGGAAGGTATTTTCATAGCCAATTAACGGAGCTAACGAAATATAATAAAAGCTATTGGGAAAATGGACGGGATGAAATATTGCCAATTTTCCAATGTTTTGATAAACATATTTAACTAATTAGAGATTGTACAAATTGAGAAGCTCTTTGTTAGCTACGAATATAAAGTCTTTATTCACTTTTGACACTGGAATTACCACAAAACGCAATGGAATAACTTTAAGTGCCGGTTTCTAATATTAATTTTTCATGCACAGATAATGTTCCGGCTAAAGTGTATCTGGTATTTATTTTTTCCTTTCCAGTACTTTAACAGGGGGAGTATTTTACTGGTACCTAATCATTATTTTTCTCATAAATATATATAAATATAAAAGCGAGCCCAACTTGGGATAAATTTACAACGGAAACAATAGAACCCTATGCAATATGGAAAGATATTTGAGGCTATGTCCGAAAAGGAAGTAAAATCCAGCAAAAGCAAACGAATAAAAGAAAAATCACCAAAACGACCTTCAATCATAAAAATAAAAGTCAGACAAACCTTCAAAAGCGCTATAAAAATCAAATAAAACAAATGCGAGTGTGGAACAAACAGAATAAAAAGGGGACGAAAATGCAATTTTAGGTTTTAACTCTCCTTACTCACTCGCACATACTCACTCACGCGCTCAATAAAAAGCGTGAAAATGTATGAATGAACGTCTAGCCAGCTCTCACCCGGGCACTCTCTCCCCTCTCACTCAATGTGTGCTTAACGTAAGCGTAAGGCGCGACTTTTGATATTGAAATGGAGTGAAGAATAACGGAAAAGGAGGCGAGAAAAGCAAGGGGACAGACGGGGAAAAGCAAAACAAAATATAACAAATTGATAGACTCAGAACGAAAGGAGCGTAAAAGCAGAGTAAATACTAAAGTTCATGAGCAAAACAAAAGAGCAAAGTAACAAAAAATAATCATAAAAATACTTAACACACACACACAGCGAGACGAGGGCATAGAAGAAGGCAAATAAAAGAAAACAAACAACAACAAAACAGAAGGAAAAAAAAGTAAAAGTTGAATTTTTCCAAAGAAACTGCAGACCAAAACAGAGAATTACGCGAAAAATAATAATAATAAAAATACCAAAGCGAAAAGGAGAGACGCGAAGGCAGACACAAAGTAAATAACGTGTGGGAGAGCAGCATGGAGTAGAGTAAAGTATATATGACAAGACAACGGGACTGCTGAGAAAGAGGGGAGACCAGCACAGAACAGGATGAGGAAATAGGGGAGACAAAGGGGCAAGAGGGTGTGACGCAAGCAGACGCAGCAGCACCAGCACCAGCACCAGCACCAGCAATTTTATGGCCATGTCTACGCGAAAAGAAGTAAAGGAAAATAGTAACGAGAGAAGCTGGAAAATATAGAAAAACGTGGCACAATAAGACGACGTCGTCGCCTCAGACGGAAAAGCGGTCGCAAAGGGGAAGTAACAGCAAGTGGCTCTCATCTAAAAAAAAGAAAAGAACGAACGAAGGGGATTCCCGGTCTTCAATGATATGTGAACAACCCACAAAGAAGTTGCACAAGTGCCGGCTTACACACTCACACACACATACGCGGCGACCCCTACTCAAGAAACTGTTTGGGAAGTAAAATAGTGGGAGCAGTAGAAAGAGACGAGTGAGTGCACTACCACAGAAAGAGACGGGGCCAAGCCTGTTAAGCAGCTGTTAAACGGGCACCACGGCAGCTGCCACCATATTGCACTTGTAACGAAATCGCAGAAAAAAAATTACAACTTTGCGTATTATCAATTTGTTAGGAAATTATATTAACCAACTCTCTACAACGATTTCATTTGCCACTCTTTTAATATCTATTTCAGTATATTCTTGTATATCGAAGTATTTTGTATATTCTGGCATATGACAGTATATAAA
Organism: Drosophila punjabiensis; assembly: GCA_008042585.1. Classification (NCBI taxonomy): domain Eukaryota; kingdom Metazoa; phylum Arthropoda; class Insecta; order Diptera; family Drosophilidae; genus Drosophila; species Drosophila punjabiensis. Next base: position 14,380 of record VNJR01003563.1, on the reverse strand, counting down.
CGTTTGCAACTCAGTCTAATCTGATATTCAATTTTTTTTTTGTGAATACTTTTTTTTCGTTTAATAAAAAACTTTTTTTCTGTGCAGTGTCCCAATATCCAAGGTATCTGTGAGGGATAAACTCAAAAATCAGGTGAAATAACTGCAAACTAACCCGGCAGCTTAAAAAAAAAAGTTTATCAGTAGTCTTTTATGTAGCACAAAGTGTGTAGGGATGTCGGGGATATATCTTGCACTTGATTCGTAGCCTTTTTGTAAAGCAAAAATTCAGGGTTTCAAGAAATTGAGGACAGAACAGATGCCACAGCTTTAACAGTTGTTAAATAATGGAAAGTCCCCTTTTATAAAATGCCGCTACTCGGTTATCTTATAGATAACAAGAAAAGAAGCTAGCTTCGACACACCGAAGTTTGTATACCGTCTCAGATTGCAATTGGATAATTATAAATATATCCATATATAATCAAATCCAAACTACTTTCATATATTAATATTATTTTTTAAAATTAAATCTTTTTGTAATGTTTTACATTAAAATCTTTTTGTAATGTTTTACATTTACAGTTTTACATTTTCTGTTACATTTACCGATCATTCTTATATGATATAGTGGTCCTATTTTCATAATTATATTTTTATATAAATATAACCACATAACTTTTAAAATAATACAAAACGCTTATATCTCAGAGTAGATAAATATATGTTGAAAACTGACAAAGCCATAATTAATTTTTGTAAAAATTTCATAAAAGTCATATTACCTGTAACTATTTTACAAAGTCTATAAGAATAACTATAAAATTACCCTTTTTAGTTGATAACCTAAACAGTGCTTGCAACTAAGTATTTGCAACATTTTTCAATTCAAGTGATTCGACACCTTTTTACACCAATCAATGTCCATTGAACCCGCACTCAGTAAGTTATCCAAATTACTGGCAAAACTGCCCGGCAAACTGTGGCATTATCCAGATACAAATCGGCAAACAACAGCAAACAATAGCTGGGGAGCATACCGAGAGTACAGAACAGGAAGTGTCGGTCATTTGGTCAGAAACAAGCATATTTATTGGATGGATGGATGGAGTGAAGTTGACTGGAGGGAACCTTAGTTTGCTTGCAGCTGAAATTGAAAACTTATAAAATCGAATCAAACCGAACCTAAACTGAAATTGAACTCGTACTCATCGAGGGGAAAAGGGCAATAAGCAGCCATCTGGGATGGGAGGATGTCATGGGGCTGGGGATTGGTGGGGATTGCGGATTGAAAATGGGGATTGGGGATTGCGATGTCAGATAGGTTCCACCTTCTGGCTGACTCACACACACTGGTGGGGCCAAAATACAAATACAAATCGTGAGGCTTAATATGCATGGCTGGATAAATTGCTGCTGCCCCGAGTCGTCGCCAGCATTGCTGATTGAAGGCAGTCGCAGTCGTCGTCGTCGACTGAACTCTGGAAGGACAGGGAAAGAAAGGGGTGGTCACTGGGAGGTACTGGGAGGCCGGGATCAGAGATCCAAAAAGGGGGCCGGGGCCCGGGGCCCGTTATGGAACAACCATACCATGGGGCGACCAAGGAGAGGAGGGACAACGACGACTACGACGACGATGACGATGACGACGACGCTGGCAGTCAGTCACTCAGCGAGTCTGCTTGATTGGACTTGGACGGACCTCGAAACGTGCCGATTCCCAGCTTGGATATATGCACACTAGGGTGGTCATTGTGCCGCATTTAAGACAATACCAACACCTTTAAGGCTTAAGAGAGGAGACTAGGCTTAAATTATTATTTATTTTGATTTACTATCATGGAAATAGCTTTGAAATAAAATTATTTCTTCTGATATTTTATTAGGCTGTTTCCCAGTTTAAGGCAAAAGGAAACCTTTTAGAGACAAGATTCATAACGCTGATACATTTAAATTGCCACATACTAGCTATTTCTATATAAGCCAAAAGTTTTCGGTAAACATCGTTTATGGTAGAGCTTGAAATAAAACGATTTTTAGTAAATCGATTTTTTCTACAAAATTTAAAAAAAATAAATCGGTTAATATAGGAAATTCTTTCCATACAAAAAGTTGTTTTTTTTTTTCAAATAATTAAACACTTGTATGCATAATCATAGAAGATTTTTACTACTTTTGTTCTTCACATTTTTTTTAAGAATATGTGATTAAATAATTTGAATAAAAAGTTTTTGGATGGTTTTTTTTGTACTTCATCGCTCTCCAAGAAATCTTTTATTTCTTCAGTCATATCGATTCTGAATATTTATTTTGATGTATCGCATAATTGAAAATAAACGATTGATTAATAATAAAATCGACTTTATTTATTTATTTTATCAATATAAAAAATTTTGTTAAATTTGCATAAACTCTTTTACTTTACAGAAATTTTCACCCTTTTAACAGTATTATTTCGAAAATTTTTAAAAATCATTTTCAAGCAAAGACAACGGGTCGTATGCTTAATTTACATTTTAGTTCAAGGTAATATTTTGTATTTTCTAAGACCTTTTTAATATTTATTTAATATTTAATTTGGGAGTTCAAAATTAAGAATTAGGTCCACCCTAATGCAAAAAAATACATGTATATTTGTATGTATGCTTCTGCGGGCCAGGCCAGTGTTTTGTTTGTGGCTTCTCTCGGGCAAAGGTTTCGCCAGCCCTTACACACAATCACACACTCTACACACCACAACACATACTCACACTGGCACAACTAACGCACACTCAGTGGAAATACACGGTTAATTTGCCATTTTTATGGTTTCATGCCTCTGGCTTGGACAGTCTAAACAGAAACAGAAACAGAACTACATAGAGTCCACACACAAAAACATATATCTTTATACATATACACACACAAGTCAGCCTCAAAGAAAATTTCATAAAGCGAACTTAGCACAGATTATGCATACACATATGCATATATAGGAAGACGATATATACACTCGTACAGCCTGCTCTTTATGCACAAATCAAAGAAAAAAAAACTTCGCAGAACTTCGAGAAGAAAAAAAAAAATTACCCAAAATTTCAATTTCAAAACTCAAAGCCAAACTTCTCCCTTGGGCAGTAAGGGTCGTCGTCGTCGTCGTCGTCGTCGTCTGTATGTAAAGCTTGGCCAGCAGAAAAAAAAAAAAGCAAATTTGGGATGACGAAAGCCAAGCGAAGAAGCAGCAGCGGCAGCAGGCGGGCACACAAAAATCATCATCATTTATGCAGATTTCAAGGCACTGATAGCGACAGTTCTTTTTTTTTTTTCGAAGATTGTGTGCGGATTTTTTGTTAGAGGGAATACAAACTATTTGTCTCCAATCTATGAGTATATACAGGAGTTTAAAAACATACATTTATGTATGAAGGAATCTTTAAGCCAAGGCTCACATTCAGTTTGTTAAGTCCCAAAATAACCCGAGCTGAGAATAGCCTTGCTTAAATGGTTGCTTAGATATAAATATTGAATGCGAATATATTCACAGATACAATAATGAAACAATATACTTATTTTTATGACTTATAAAGTACTATTTTTTATTTTTATATTTTTGTCAAGTGTCATAAAAATAAATAAATAAGTTGTAATATTTTTTAAACCTACAAAACCTCAAACAACATTAATGTCCCTTACAAATCCGAAAATTCCCCGCACCCGATTTTTATATGCACAACATTATAAAAATAAAAAACAACAACAAATAACCGGACGCTATCAGGGACACATAAAAAGACTGCCCTTACCTTGCTCGTTTTAGCCCCCAGACCATCAGTTACACCTACTACCCTCCCCCAGCTACTGCGTCCGCCCTTTTTTTTTAAGATTTTTGCAATGCAAAATTGTATTTTTTTGTATATATAACAAAACACATGCATAAATACATAAACCTACACTGAGACAGACATAAAATTTAAAGCTCTCTTTCGACAAAACTTTCTTTCTTTGGGGCTTTTTTGAAAGTAAAATAAAAATAAAAGTGATTGGAACTTTTTGCGGGACTGGACTGATTTTATGAAGCGATAAGCAGCTGGCCAGGCCAATGAAATATTTATGCATTTCATACATACATATAAATATATACCACATAGTATACATTAATATATGAAGAGGAAACAAAGATATGGGGGCGACTTCTCTGGGTCCCTCTGATAAACTTTTCCTGCTGCCAACTTATTCGCTTATCTTTTTCGCAGAGTTTCTCACAGGGGAGATAGCAGGGATCCGGGGGAACAGCTGCAATTTGAGGAGACCCCAGAGAAACTAACTAAAAAACCATAGACATTGTAGCTGGGGCGTGAGAAGGGAACGAAACCAAGCCAAACTAAGCCCAAGAAATAAAATCTAAAGTGGCGGGGAACCCTATAATCGAAATCGATTTCGCAATGTGCCAAAGCAGCACAACACTGGGATATATACATGTATTTATATATATATACTGTATACTGTATACTGTATAGGAGAAGCGACACCTACTGCAAAGAGGCTTTGGCTTTCGGCTGAAATGGCACCGAAAGACGATTTGCCAAATTTGCCAACTTACAAACAACTGATGGCCATGTCGTGATGGGTATTTCTCTGAAGAAATTCTGTCTGGTCGCTGTGCGATATGTCTCTCTGTGTGTGTGTTTGCATGTCTTTGTAAGTAAATTATGTTAATTGTATTCTTTGACTGTCACCGTGGTATCAAACTGCCAGGCGGATCAGCAAACGGGGCCCAACAGTTCCCAGTCCCAGCTCAACTCCACTTTGACTCTATTACTCTCCAAGTCCAATCCGAATCCGAATCCCAGACACTTTGGTAAGTAAAATCCACCAGAATATTTGAAAGTCGAAATTGGAATACAGTTGTGGGGGGGAGTATCAATAAATAATTAAATCTTAACTATAAAATAAAGTCTCGATCTCTACCCTCAATTTAACCCTCACTATTTTGGTAAAGAAAATCTTCCATAAATGCATCTGAATGTAAAGTAATAACGTGCTGTTAACTCAGCTGTTCATTATCAATTACAGCATTTTAAAAGACAGGGTAAACTACTTCATTTTTACGCTTTATGTTTACTTATATATATAAAATTAATAAAAAATATGACCTTGGTAATAAAATTAAAAATACAAATTCTTTTTCCTATTATTTCCTTAAATAAAACCTTTTCCAATTAGTTGATCGAAACCTTTTGACCCAGAAATCCGCAAGAGTGTTCAATTAAAATTAAAAAACAAAAACATACCCTCTCTCTGTGCACACAGAAAAAAATGTGCTCGAGTGTATTTGTGCTTGTGGGTACCCCAAATATGTACTGTTCAAATATATATCTTTATCTGTATCGGACCGAACCGAGAGGCATATATGTATGTGCACATGCGGATCGAAATACAACAAATTGAAATTCATTTCGTGTGCGACACACACTGCACAGCGCAGGGGAGTGAGTTGGGGATTCGGGCGAATAAAAAATAAAAAATAAAGAGAGCAGGAGCAAAAGTCATCCGCTGGGGCCATTTGGCACACCAAACCAAATATATATTATATATAAGTACATTGTGTATACATTTTACAAAAAGATCGAAACAACGCGCTCGCATCCGTTTCAAAGACCATTTTTCACAGTTCTATCCGATCCATCTCAATCGCTGATAGTACATACAATCGAAACGATGATTATGGCCAAAACTTGTGTAAGACTTTTTTTTCTTTCTTTCTTTCAAAAAAGCCCTAACAAGCCGGGGAGCGGAAGCATTTGTTGTGTGAGAAACAAAGGTAAAAATAAAAACGTGCGAACCAAACAACCAGAAAATGCCGGCTCAAGTCGGACATGAGCTGAGCCGAGCCGAGCTCAACCGAGAGCTGAGAAACTTAATTTTTGGCTGACTGACGACGACGACGACGACGACTGGTGGGACAAGAAACTGGTTTCCAATTGCCGGCAAAAGAAGCCACAAGGAGATGGAGGGCAGTCAGAGGGGGCTGCAGGGCGGCACGCATGACTTCAGCAGCAGCAAACCACAAAAAAAAAATAAAATAAAAAACTATATATACTTCGACGCGCCGTTTTCCCAGCTGTTTGTTGACCTCAAAGAGCTAAAGCCAAAGCCAAAGACGGGCCAAGTCATGGTTACGGCCGGGCCAAGTCGGACCAGGCCATAAAAGAGGAGCAGAGCCAGAGCAGAGCCGAGTGGCCAGGTTAATAATAGACAGCGCAGTAAGCCAGTCAGCTCAAAGCAGGCAGAAGAATCAGACGCCAGCAGCAAGACAAGCAGAACGAGACTGGTTCTTCAAGCTGGCCCAAACACGGCGAGAACGAGAGAGGGAGAAAGAGAGAGAGAAAGAGATGGTGTTGGCTTACACGAGGTATTCTGTTCGGTTCTGGGATGAGGAGCCATTGGGTTCTCCCTGTTTCTTACTATTATATTTTTGTAAAATCACTTAAAATTTTTCAAAATATTTCAAAGGAGTTTTACATTATGATTATAATTAAAATTAAATTCAAAATCAACAAGTATATTTTCCATGCGGTTCCCAAAAATTCACAAGCCTGGATTCTGGACACCGTCGTTTAAATAAGCAAGAAGTTTGAACGTAGCAAATTGTTCCACTGACGAGATTTGAGAGTTGGAAATCGACTTATCCTTGCTCAATAATGATCTGTGTGTGATCTTGGCATATAGTCAAGTATCCAAATATGTATATCCTTTTACTATGAGAATTTACAGAACTAACATATTTGAAGTACATTAGAACAATCTTAAAAATCGGTTTACATATGTAAAAATACAAATTTTGAGGATACTTTATTTAAAAGCTATTCAATTCAATATTCAATATATTGAATACATACTTAACATTAGCCTCAACTATAAGACTATCCAATTAATATTCCACCATCTCTATTTTTAAAGATAGAAAATAAAGCAGCTCTTAGTTATTAGAGTTTTAGATGGTTGTCGTATTTTAAACCACATGTTTCAGCCTGAACTTAATCGGCGAAGCGGCAAGTGTTTATTTACACTCGTGGCATTTGTTATTTAATGTGCCCCCTCTTTGTTAAGCCACAATTGAGCAATCAAGCGGAAAGACGGAGTGAATGAACACATAAGAAAAGGATTTTCCCAAAGAAAACTCCAAGAAGAAGAGGAGGAAGACGAAGCAAAAGACGGCAAGTGTCAAAATAAAAAAGCGAGATGAAAAGCGCAAAATGGCAATAAGAAAGTGACGACACAAAAACCTATAAAACCAAGAAACACAACAACAAAATATAAGACAAATCTTCAAGGACGTATGCCAAGGTAAACACACACACACACATACATGGAATCCAAAGAAGGAGAAGAAGATGGTGGAGGAATAAAAGAAGGAAATGAAGATGGGGAGGAGGAAAACGAGACACACAAAATAAGTAAAAGTAGAAGAAGCAAAGCGGCTAAAGAAAACGCGACCTGTTTGATGGCAACACACATACACACAAAAGGAGATGTGAAAAGCAAGTGTAGGAAAAACTCGTTTCGAAAGGGAGGGGGGAAAACCCCATCAACAAATCAGGAATAACTCGAGTAACAAAATGTAGGTAAGTTTTATACCGTCCTCCTTTTCGCTCATGTTTTCTTTTTCAAGGAGGCGACAGTGAAAGAGAAGGAGGACAACATAAAATTTAATCAAAAGGCAAACGTTTGAAAATGTGCCAAAGAAGGAGTAAGAAAAATAACAAAAAATATAAAAAACATAAAAAAAAAGGAAAGGAAGAAGGCAAGAAGGAGACGTAAAGCAGACGGCTGCGACGACGACGTGCGCGTAATGTGGAGTAAAAGCCAGTTTGATAACGGTCTATGTGCCTCGCTCTCTCTCTTTATCTCTCCCTCTCTTTCATGTGTGTGTGTGTGTGTGTGCTTGTATTGTCTAGCCTAGATTTACGGACATAAATTATGCAAGAAATGGAGCAGACAGCGAAGCTCTGGCGAAAAGGAGGACACAAGAACAAGAAGGAGCCGGCGAACACACGAAAAAAAGGAAGAAAAGTCAAAGACAAGACAAGGTCAAGGCCTCTATTTGGCACACTCTTTGTAAGCTTTTTCATGTTTTTCTGTACATGTTACAGCGGAATATCAACAATAATAATAATATTACTGTTAGCAATAATAATAGTAATAGGTAATAACAAAAAAAAAAATGGAATAAGAAAACGTGTTCCCTTAAATAAACGAGTTCTTCGTCTAATGTCTTGCCCTTTTTTTCGATATTCATTTTTACCTGCTCTTTTCGCTACCTGTTGCAGTCCCTACACCAACAACAACTGCTGAGTAAAAACTGAAAGTCACTTCAAGGGAAGCACAATAGACGAACCCTCCTCCAGTTTCTCCATTAAACACTCCTAAGACCCTAAGACACAATCATACAATCGTACACCTGTGCGTCAGCCGTAAGCAGATTTTAAAGTCAATGGGCTCAAATTATTTTCGAGTCACCCTATTATTGGTGTGATGTAACCCCGAAAACTATAAAAACAAAATGGGCATGAAGAAAGGTAAAGTGAAAATTAACAAACCTGAAGAGTTCTAGTCGCATTTTCCATAGGAAATGGATAGTCTTAAATAGTTAAATTTGGGAAATTTTAGTAAAAGGTACTACAAAACAAAATACTAAGTAGTTAAATTGAGAAAAAATGCAAATCGTATCAAAGAAATAGTGGAATTGGGAAAATTTAGAGAATCCTACGTTTGGTTCTAATATTAATTTTTATTTGATAGTCTTAAAACATTATATTTTTATAATATTTGGAAAGCCATAAAGGCAAGAAATCACTTTAAAAGCAATATTGTCAAAAACACGCACCTAATCTGTATATAGAAATTACAACTTAAAATAGTTCCTATATCTATAAGAGTAAAGCATTTTTAGAAAACACTAATAAACTAATTTCTTATTTTTCGAAAAACTTCCTTTTTAAGCATAAACCACAAAAAAGCACATAATTCTTAATTGTCATGGGAGCAAAGCACAGAAACGTTCTCTTTCTAAGTCACTTCCCGCTCTTTGAGGTTTTTCGGTTCGGTTGGATATTTTTTTTTTTTTTTTGGTAATTAATTCTACGCACTTGCGCAACAATGTCGCGATCGCTATAATTTCAAGCCGAGTCCACGCACTGGGCTTTCAAGGTCTAATGAGTTTGTTGCCACCAAGCGAGAAGCCATTGGCTATAATGAGCCTGGCCGAAGAAAAATTATAATCATCATTGAAATAAATGATTAAATTGCTGTGACTACAGTGCGTTTCATAGGCACACTACACCCATAGACCACTCTGATAATTGGGTTCTTAAAGCTAAGAAAACTAATGATTATGACTGAGCTAATTTTATAATTGTGTGATCTTTTGTTGAATTAGATTATAAGGTATAACTTTTTAAAAGTCTAAAATGCTTTAAAATAAAACCCCCAAAGACTTCTATAATTAAATTCCTTCTCTATTTAAAAACCAAATCAACACTTCATTTACTATATATTACACTCCACTGTAGCTCTTTCGCTTTTTTTGTGACGCACTGTGCGCATAATTCTTGTGGTTCATTATTATAATTGTAGTTGGTGCTTTGGGCCTACCGCCTGGAACAATCAACTTCTTGGCGATCTTTAACACCTGTGGGGGGGGCGCGAGTGAAGGGGGAGGCGGCCCATCCGGCCAAACTGAAGTTCAAGGCCTTTGATAATATTTCAAAGAAGCTCGGCTCTAGCCTGGATTGATTTGCTGCTTTGTTGTTTTCTCTTCTTTCTTTTATTTTTGCAAACTTTTTCGTGATTAATTAGTGTTAATTACAATGTCGTCCAGGCGAATATATGTTTCGTAAGGTTTTGCTTCGAAAGAAACTTATACAATCTCCCCAACGAAATCACAAATTTAAAAACGATTACATAAGCCTTTAATATGAATGAATTGGGACTGGGACTGGGACTGGGACTGGGACTGAGACTTAGTCTGTGCCTCGTTTCGGTATTTATCTGAGGTTTTTTGTTTTATTTCACGGGTATATACGGGTGCGAGATGAGCTCATTTGCGTTTAGGAGGTAAAACGAAGAAAAATATATGAATATTGAAATATAATATAGGGGCAAAAGACAGGCAGTACGCTTGGGGTGTCATCATTAGGTTTTCTTGGCTCTAAAAGTTCTTTGAACTGAATAGGTTAATGGTGCCGATGGTTGGGCAAGAAGCACATCATGTGATTGTGTAAAAGAAATGCTTATGAAAGGATTAAGAAGTTTGGAGCTCAAAATACAATATGTAAATAATTAACGATTAAGGGACTGTATCGGTATGATCATCATTTATATTATATTGCAATTAACTTTCTATAGATTTCCGATGACTGAATGGAATTTAGTAAAGAGAGCAGCAGCAAGAGGAGTGGTTGCAATTGCAATTTAAGACACCGATGGGAAATAGATTGTGAACATATAGCAAGTGCGTGCGGGGCTAAAACATATAGCACACACGCGCCCCTCTCACATACAAAGTTGTTGCCTGCCAGATATATATCTGGTGCACTCGATTTCTTAATTGAATTTGGTCTAAAGCACACTACTAAGCCAAAACCGAGGCACGAACTGGAGAAAAACGCATTAGGGGAGCACAGCTGATGATGTTGCTGCTGCTGCCGCTGCTGCTACTGTGAGGCGACTTTGCGCTAATAAGTTTATTATAAAATAATAATTACAAACCGAACTAGGGAGGCGGAGGGAGAAGGAAATAACGAGAAAGTCGTTGCACGCTGATTAGCTTTGTGGCTACCGACTTGAGGAGAGTCCCGACTTGGGCTGGCTAGATATATATCCATCGCTCTTCTTGCATCTGTAGCCGTGGATGGATGGATGCTGATTAGGCATCAGCTGCAGTGGCAGCAAAGCGAAACCGAAATCAAGCCAAGCACGTACACGAAAGTGTTAATTGCAAATGTACCAAGATGCCAAAGTTGGGGTTACCCGGGGGGCCACGAAAGGGGTCTTCCAGAGGTGCCAATATGTTACGCTGCGTTGGCAAACCCAGTTCATGCGGTGCTCTCTCGGGTCTTTCTTCTGGATATGCTCTTAAAGTGAATTGTACCATTTAAAGTTTTTTGTTCGGAACTTTAAGACTTTTCTGCTGAAAACTTTATTATATTTCACGAATTGAGAAACCCTTTCCTGTCCGCTTAAGACATCTTGAAAGGCTAGAGGTAAAGACTAAGGATTAATATCTGTTTAAAAGAGGCGTGCTTTTATATAAACCACAAAGAATTTTGTCTGCTCAAGGTACTATATCCGTTCAAAGTGAACTTGTCTGCTTAAGAAATCCATGGGTACTCCCAAAGCGACAAAGAAGAACTCAAAACCGGCGTTCCCTTTATACACTTTTTACTCAAAGAATATTATCTGCTTAGGGTACATTGTACGTTTTCCGCTCAGGAGAATCCTTTACAAATATTGGACGCCAAAGAACCAATTGTCTAAAGAATCTATCTATTCCATTTCTCTTATGTAACATTGTTGATATAATATTTAAAATTAACCTGACTGCTTAAGAGAATCTAACCAAAAGACTCAAGGAAAACTTATATTTTAGAAATGCTTTTTTATGTATAACATACTTAAACAATGTCATCCGCTTTAAGAATCTTGTTCGCTTAAGAGAACCATGTTCACTTGTCCGTCAAACTATAAAATATATGAGTTCAAATGAGGTTTAAGGGGTCGTCAGAAGAAAAGTCCTCTTATTGGAACTTTCCATTCGAAGGGAATCGGATCGTAGTGGCTGCGGCTCATGCGCAACTCGGGTTTCCCAGTGTCTATAAGGAAACAACTGGGCGACCGTCGAGCTCTGCGGCTCGGCCCATAAATCGATGATCGGCAATTGGATTATGGTGGACGGATTGGTGGCGACCGGAGGAGGCCGGAGGCAACCGCCGGGTGGCGACGGGGGCACAAAAAGAGAGAGTGCCACACGCAGGCACAAACAGAGGCGTCAACGAACCGGTTTGCGAAGGGTCGTCGTCGTCGTCGCGGAGAAGTCGCATACGCGTCAGCAATAATTAATCAATCAATAATTGAGGCAGCCCAGGCACCAACACCAGTACCCCAACATACACACACACACACACACACTATCACTTAAACGCGCACACATACAGTGGCAGAAAGACAAATCCAGACGGCGAGTGAGAGAAACGTTCAACTAATGACAGGGCATACAAAATGGCCGACACATAAGCCCATTAAGTCCGAGCAAACAGACATCCGGTGACCATCCAGTAAGCGAGCAAGTGTTCCAAAGGGAAGGGGCTACGCTCAATCTAACCCCCGACCTCTTGATACATCGAAATCCGCTCAATAAGTCGCTGCTTATCTGCCTGCGAAGAAATCTCTGGCCAAAAAAAAAAAGAATAACCAATCAACTTACTTTCTTCGCTCTCTTTTCTTATTCGATGTTGCAACTTTTGCTTTTCTCTGGCACTATTATATATGCGGTATTTTTAATTTTTCAAGCTCTTCCCTTTAAGACTTTGATCGTTTATTGATTTGATATTTTATTTTATTTGATTAATTTTAATATATTTTCCAATAATGAATACTGCATTGGTATAATCTTTCTTCGCGACCAACTTACTTTCTTCTGGCTGTAACTTTTGCTTTTCTCTGACACTAAATATTTGGTGTATTCTTATTAACAGTATTTCCTTGGAATATTCTTTAGGTATTTTTTCTTTTGGTATTATTCCATCTCCCTTCCCTGAGATTTTTGTATTCCTTCTTCTTCGTTTTGGTATATCCGTTTTCTGTACACTTTTTACTGTTGTTTCGCGACGTTTTGAAAATTTTGTTTTTGTATTGTGGTTCTTTTTCTTTTTCTTCTCTTTTATTTTAGTTTAGCGAAAACGGAACCCACATGTAAATGGCAAAGACGAAGACGAGACGAAAGCGGAGACGGCGAGAAACAAAAGGCGAAGCGCACAGGTAACGTTGCGACTGTGCATAAAAATCGAACTGAACTGAAACCAAAGAAGAGCAAGAAAAAAATTCCAAAACCCAAGTTTTGACGCTGCCGTCGCCGCCGCTGCTGCCAACCGTCGCAATGGTTGTTGTTGTTGTTTTTGTTGCTGCGGCCGCTTTACCTGTAGACCGCTCTGCTGAATCCCAGAGAAGACCGAAGACTTTCAACGTCGCTTCGCTCGGTTCGGTTTCTTTTCTGCTTTCTGCCAACGTCGACGTCAGCGCCGGCGTCGCTGTGGTTAAACGCCGCCGGCGGACAACAACAACAACAACAACAAGAGCGGCTCAGCTTAGCGTGGCCCGTTCAGCTTGGCTTGAGACAGTCGCGCACAGGTGCAAGCGGGATAGCAATACCGCCTCGATCCTCTCTTCACAGCATGTGTCAATGTATGTGTATGCAGGTAGGGTAAAGTGTGCGAGTGTGTGTGTCCCTTAGGTAAGAAAAGAAAATGTGTCCGACTTTGGCGAAACAGGTAGACCGTTCACATGCCGGTTGTTTTTGTTGCTGTTGCTGTTGCTGGGATGGCTCATGTTTTTGTCGCTGCTGTTATTGGGTGCTGTTAAGTGCTGCTTATGTTGATATTATGTTGCCAAAGCAGCTCATGTTGCCAATGCTGCTGCTGTGTATTTACAGCCAATTAAGCTCTATACTTTATGCTTCAAATTTAAAAAAATTTTAAGGGAAAAATATTTAAATTATTTAAACATCATTTAAAATTGCTTTTGCCTGAATGAAACTACACCAAGATCTTTTTTGTTCGTAAAAGGTGTATATTTATTCAACAATAACAAGTATACTGCTACCTATGTGGCAGCTTGAGCAAGTTTTAAATTACAGGGGAATAACAAAATTTAGGTATACTGATACATTATATACATTAATTTTATATTATTTACATTTTAATTATTAGATTCAAACGGTTATATAGACCTTAAAGGAAGGTCATGTGGGTGGTATCTCTTTAGTCTTCTTTTTCTCGGTCTCCGTTTAAGCCTCATCGCTAGGGAGTTAGGATGACAACCAAGGCGTTCATTATACTTCTCTGCTTGTGTGCGTAATACATCGCCTATCTTTGGGATTTTGAGATCTCTTTCTATATCTCTAGTTCTCATGAACCAGGGGGCGTTACAAATTGATCTGACAATCTTACTTTGCGCTACTCGAATTTTGTTAAGGTTTGACTTAGACGCTATGCCGTAGACTTGTAACGCATATTTCCAGATTGGGCTGAGAATAGATTTATATATTCTTACTTTGTTGGACAGTGAGAGCTTATTCCTAGGTGATAATAGCCAGGACATACTTGCTGCCTTTGAAATCACAGCCTGCTTGATCATCGTTGTGTGT